>JAXQQM020076036.1:0-137068 GCA_034641835.2 Pinus albicaulis | reverse complement strand
TGTTAGAATCCTATACCAATAGGTGTCATATATCATGATTTACTTTATGAGCTATGTAATATGTTCATACCTTTTCTTGTTGCAAAGGTTTTCCATATTATCAAAAAAAATCAAAAAATTTAAAAAATGTAAAGAGGGTATACTCTAAAAGAAAAATCAAAGGGTAAAAAGATAAAAATGGCCAAAAAAGTAAAAGAAAATGAACCCCACCAAAAGAAAGTCCAAGGAAAGTGCGCAAGTCTAAATTCCACTACTTTTTTCTCTTATGTAAATAAACAAATTGTGTGCAACTTGTATCTTATGCCACAATTTATGAACAGTCAAACAGTTTAAGCTTGGCTAGTTCATTTTTCAATTTTATGTTTTAGAGATAGAGAATAAAATCTGACCAAACTGTTTAATCTTGGCAAATAAGTAGATACGTAGAGTAAATAAAAGGAGCTCAACAGTTTAATCTGAGCCCTTGGATGTAATAAGGTTAGAATTAGATAGATTTCCACATGTAAAAGAAAAAGTGTGATAAGGGTTTTCCAGTCTAAGTGCACCCTAATAAAGAAGAAAAATGGTAGGGTAAAGTAGGTAGAGTAGGTAGATGTTGTTGCAGAATTACATGTGATGGATAATGACTATAGATGTGTTAATATTTACTTTCATCATAAGTGCAAAGGCAGACACTACACTGGAAGAATTTCAAGCAAAACGAAGTCAAATTATTAACTTCCCTTCTCTTTTTTCCCTAAAAATTTCACTAATTTCCCCTAAGTACTAAGGCATTTGAAAATTAGAGGGGCTCAAGGAATTTCCTTGACTTTTGGAGGGACCGGACCCTCAGCCCAATAATTGGAAAATCCTGAGTACTTAAAACCATTCATAAGATCATTCATTCACATCCAAAAAATATTTTCCTAAGTAAAATCCCATTTTACTTAGGAAAATTATGCAATATTTCACAAAAAAACCCTATTCATGCAAGCATAAGTTAAATACATTAACCTAATGTTTTGCACTTAGTGCTTCCAATCATTTTTCATATTAATTTTTAAATTTATTATTTAAATCCCTATGAAAATCCACCCATCCTCGTATTAATTTAATAATTAAATTCCCAAATATTATATATCCCGCCTTGATGGTTGAAATATAACCTTAATATGGTGATTAATTAATCAAATCATGAGCCCGCATCCCCGTTGCATTTAAAATACGTTAATTAACCCTCACGGTTAATTAAAAAAAACACCTCACCAATAGAATTCCCCCGATGCGATTAATTCACACTTAATTACATTGGGCCCGCCCTATTAATTCCCTGTCATCTCACCTCCCCAACGACTGTTCGATCAACCAATTTGTGATCAACGGTTTTCATCCATATCGCTGCGCCCCCACGTCCGAATGATAACGCGCGATGGCCAAGTGGTTTTCTGAATAGTTCCGCGCCACGTGTTGTGTATTGTATGGAATTTCTCGCCCTCCGTTGAAAACCGTCTGTCCCCAAAAGCTGTGCGATGAATACCACTTACCACTTGCCTCCCATGATAAAACAACCGTAATTGCTGATGTCATCCACTTAAAAAATAAAAAAACCCGCCAACCTTTGACTTTGCAAATAAAACAAATGAACCCGCATCATTTTCACTATCTCGTGCAGTGACCAGTGTCCCATGCAACAAATTCTCAAATCAACTGTCGAAGATTGTTAACCGCCACCTTGCTGAGGAAAATAGCAGGCAAACATTCCAACATCTACAACAGAAGTAATTACAGGTACAACAACAACAGGTCAGCCAACAGAATTATCACAGGTCAACACTTCCAATTTAAGCAGTGAAGAATTAATGAAATCAATGGAGGAATTGAAACTCCAAGTGACAGAGCTCCAGAGAACAAAGGTACAATTCACCACTTTAGAACAAAAATATGATCTCTCGAAGATAAGTGTTGCAGAAAAAACAAGAGAGGTCAACAGATTAGAAAAATTGGTCAAAGCATTGGAGAAGGATCTCACTTTGTAGAAGCCTTTAAAGGAAATAAAAGAAATTCTTTGGACCAACATCATTCAGTCAATAAATGATGTCTGGCCATCAATTCAAATAATGTATGAGCAGAATGATTTAGTTAAATTGGCTTTGGAAGAAATTCTAAAAGCAAGAGAAGAATTAGGGAACATGCCTGAAGAAGCCAATGAAATTATACACTTTTTGAACACTAAGAACATATATCAACTTGAAGAACTCGGCATCCAAGACAGAACAGGAACAATTTTGGAGATAAAAAGAGTTTTTACTAAGAGAAATCTGATGCAGAATCTAGAAAGAAGATGCTCTGATATGCAGGAAGAAATCAATGCCTTCAAAAAAATATTGGATATTTTGTTGAATAAAGGATTTCCAAGTCCTTTAGTTTCAGATGATAAACTAATAAAACTTGAAAGTTATGTTGATAAATTGAACAAGCATGCTAACGATTAGACCAGTTCCTCAACTAGTTCATCAGTAACAAAAGCATTGCCTACACGAAAGATTCTTCATGACAATCTGGAAATTTTGTTTTATCTTGAACATGAGGTAAAACACTTATTCCCAATTCAGCCTACTTTCTTCAGATATACAGAGACTGATGAAACTCTGAGGAAGCTTCAAAGAACAAGAATACTAGAAATACAATGGTGGGAAGAGATGTTAGAGCTTTTGTAAAAAATTATCCTTACATGAATTTTTGATTATTTACTACAGTAAGTCATGATAAGAAGGATAAAAGGATAAATAGAGGTCAAAGTGTATCAGTGCAGATAAAGAATATCAGTAAAACAGAGCAGCCAACACAAAATTACTAAAGAGGACAGCAGCAAGCCCAATCATAGGGCCTGCCTCCAGCACATTCTCAAAAGAAGGAAACAACACAACATCGGTTATCATTTCTCTTATCTACGAGACCATCTATCTCTATTTTCTTGTAATATATCCATGAGTCATCCTAGATTATATCTCATTTTGTTAGGAGATATTTTTTATAATTCTTTGTATAAATACTCCCTCAATTGGAGTATTAAGGGGTGGATTCTTAGACTTTGCTGTAACATTGACTATTTTGGAATAAATTACTATTGGACAAATTTCATATGGCTAGCTGGATAAAGAATTGATTCAAAAGACTTTTCACAGGATTCTTGAGTCAGACAATGGATCAATAAGTCATCTATCTCTTATGTTTTAGAGTTTTATACTTGTTTATTATATCATCTGTGTTTCATATCTGAATGATAAAAGAAAAGGAATAATTCAGAAAGTGCTCAAGTGCAATCTGTTTTCAATCGTTGTTATTCTTAATGTTTTCTCCTGAAATAGTTTAAACAGTGAATTCTTAATTGCTCATGTTTTCTAGTTCATCCATTCTGATTATTTGATAAAAAATTCTTAATTGCTCTTTGTTAATAATCATTCAGGTTCCCTCTTTCGAAAATGTTGAAGGATTATTAAATTCCCTTCACCTATTTTGAGTCCATTCCATTCACCTTAGATCTATAATTGTTCCCTATTTGATTACCTTGCCCTGTGAAACCATCTTTTGTTAAGAAATTTAATCGATTTAAGTCATATTTATTTGACTCCATTAGCCCAATGGCCTAAATTACTCACTCTTACCCTCAACTATATAATTTCATCACCCCAAATTACAATCAAAATCCTTGTACTTTCATAACTAGCCTAATATCTTTCAAAACAAAGCTAAATATTACAGAGAGAGCCCTCTCTGGGTACAGATTGGCTAGATTATATACCTAAAAGTTGGTTTGAACCTCCATGTCTTCCTTTTGAGAAGAAATCTCTTCATGAAATGGGGATATTGCCCTTGGAAATGTATCATACAAGTTTTTATCCCCCTCAATATAAATCTGAAGTGGAGTTGGTACAATAGATCTTTCCAACTCATGCAAAGGTTTTGAATGTTTATGTTTTCCTATCTCAATCAAATATTTTTCAGATTGTTTTTCATCAAATCTCTTCACTAATCTCTTAGTGAATTTTGCATAAGTAGCTATATTTGCATGATTAAATGAAAAAGATTCATGAAACCACCAATTATAAGCATTACCTTCAAGATGTAGCACTACTATCCTAATGGCTTCCTTTTTTGAAACTTGATGTAGATGCAAATATGAGTCTCGCTGATCTACCTAATCCTTAGCTGTGCATGTGGAGGACCCATCAAAATTTGGTAGAAATAATCTACCTCTTCTGCTTCTATGGTGATTTCTAGGTCTTCTTTCCTCCTTGAATTTGCAAAAATATTGGAAGTTAAAGTGCTCCTTGAATCTCCAGGATTGAGATTCATACTCCTGAAGATAGTCACTCAAAGTCTACTCCTTTGATGCATCTTCCTCCTCCATCTATCTTGCAGTAAATATGGGCATAATACTGCGATGTGGATCAGATTGTGTGGCTGAATGCTCACACTAATTATGTAAAAATCTAGGGCTTTATTCATATTCAAACCCCCTTGGATATTCCCTACACATCTCCCTTCTCATCTTCTTGATATCTCCCTTAATGCTCTGCATAGTTTGAAAAAGAAGCTTTGAGAGCCCCTCTTCCTCCTTTCCTCCAAATAATGGAGTCTTGTCTTTGTTTCCTCTATACATCTCCTCTTATTGTGAGAAGCTTCTCCTTATGGTGACATATTGGCTGAATGCATAGGCTGAGCCAAGATTATGCTTTGATACCACTATAATATTCCCAAATGGGGAAAGCAGCAATATAGCTCATAAATTGAAAGCAGTAGCAAATATTTAACACATGAAACCATGAGACCAATATGGGGTCATAAAATTATGTATTAGAGCAACAAATAACTACAAAATAGTGAGGCATAAATCATATACAATAAGGAAACAAGCCTCCCATAAGAAATCACCCCCAAATATGAGTTGTTGTTACAATACAAAATGTTGGAGAGAAACATATAGCGCAGTCATATTATGCATAACTATATCTAGAGATGATACAATGATATAAAAATACTAATATAGGCCCTAATAGAGTCTATACATACAGATCTGGGCACTATATTAGCTTTCCAAGACAACCCAAGAGGGTTTCCGGAAAATGCACACAATGTGCCAATGTAAGCTATAGCCCTAGGGCTAAAGATAAGCTGCAACAATAGAAATGAGAAGATATGGCTGAAGCTAATGTATAAACTATATATCTTCTCCAATATATCCCCCGGATTAAAGAATAACTCCTCCACAGAAGAAATCACCTCTAAAAACAACCACTGCAACTACCCCTACAACTCCTCCCCAAAAATAACACATATCTGGATTGAAACTGTGCTGTAGGGGATAAAAAATCTTTAGCCTACTGCTAAATGTGTCAATAAAGCTCAATGGGATTCTTTACATGCCTTCCAATGGATGGAAACCTTTCTCCATTGCAAAGATAGCTCTGAAGACACCCAAAATGATCCTCAACTACTGCACCCTGCAACACAACACAATATTCTGCAGAAACTGCGCTGATGAAGAAAGTTGTAGATTGGCTTTAAGCCTAAGTGTGGAGATGAAGTACACTGCTCCCCCAAGAGGCCTCTCAAGGAAAGATATGGGATTCCCGCTCGGAAAAACCCTATGCTAAACAACACTGCAAACTCAACTAAACAATTGAAGAATGCCAAAAGTCTAAACAGACCATATACAAAATAATAAGCCAAAACATGACCCCATATGGCTTCCATCCCCCCTCTTATATAGGTTATGAGTTTCCTTGCCCTTGGCCCAACCCAATTATGCCATTTCCTCCATGCAATCAATCTCCCTCCAAAACTGCGTTGTTCCTCATTTAATGTCCACTCCTCCATAACAGCGCTATTGATTTGGTCAAAGTTGACCTTTTCAAAATGATCCAACCCTTGTTCATACTCAAGGGTGCTTTATTTGGCTACTTAGAAGGTCTCCTTTAACACTTGAAGTGTTTTTATTGCTCCTAAGGGCATTTATGGACCTCCCCACCCATTTATTCACCTACCTACTGAAAAATTAATCTATAATATTCCATTTAGCTAAAAGCTAAATTTTAGGAATATTACAATGGCGTACTTTTGTTGGTACACAAATTTAAATTTTCATAGCGGTGTGTCACACTTATGCACCGGTGTGCACGTATAACATTGTTGCACTGAGATGGATCGTTTACGTTATCGAACGAACCGATATATAGCTATATTTTTAAACATTATTTCGGAAATTTTTTGGGTAAATATGATAGCACCGGTGAAATTAGAACATACCAAGCACATTGCATTTGTGATGGTGATTAAGATACATTTTTTTTAGTTTCAAATAGACTTGGTGATGCTTTTTTATTTCCTATTTAGATTATGTAAAATAAATATCTATTTTTTATGTATTTGTAACTAAATTATTTAAAGTAGACATGTCTTTATCATTCTGAACATGATCTATTATTAGCTAGGAGAAATCTGAAAAACTTCAATTTTAGTGAATATCTTATGATAATTTAATTTGTATTATTTAACTCATATTTATTATTAAAAAGTGTTAAATTTAAACCAGTACAATAGAGAATAAAGAACCAAAATAGCATCAAAATGTTATATCTTTATTACTAGAAAAAATTTCACTTGTCTCTTTAGGGGAGAACTTCGAATAGAGAAAATATCCAACTACAAGTAACTTGATCACAAGCCTTATTTTACATTTATTTATCTTCGTCTTTAGAGAGAAAATTTTCTAATTTAAATTGGTAAGTGTTGCTATAATATTAAATTTAAATTGCTTGAAAATCTCATAACTTTAGTAATAAAATAAATTTTATAAAAATAGATTTTTTCTAGTTGTATTAAATCTAAATTAATGCGCCTGAGAGGCGCCCTACATCTCAATATGGGAGAGATGTTGTCACATAACATTACATTTAAAAATAGTAAAATAACAAGTGACATTAACAAATTAAAAGTTAATTTAGAACTTAACCTTATATAAATTTATATAGAGATATAATGTAACCAAAAGTTAAAAAAATAATTTAGCTTTTATTACGAGGAGGAAATGTAATGAGTAAAAAATTATAATTTGCTTTTTACTACGAGGAAAAAATGTTATTTTTTACATTACAAGAAATAATGTTATTGATATTACATTATGTGTAATTCATTATATGTTCCATTTACATGCTACTAACAAACATAAGTAAACTATTTCAATTTACATATTAAGTAACATATTTTTATAGATACTTTATACACAGAAAAATAAAGTAATTTAAATTGAAATTTTTCTTATATTTTCACATTGAGAGAATTCTGATTCCATTAATAGTTCTTTCTAATTCAATGTATGAGGGATATTTGTAAAATTTTCAATGTTTAATATGGATATGATATGTAACATTAATTTAAAAAATATTAATTAAAAATAATTAAATGTATACATAGAAGAAAAACATATGAGGGGGCACATTTTAACATTTTAATACAGAGAATGTGAATTATAAATAAAATATTTCAATGTCAACTACATATATATTAATATACAAGCTGCCTAGATCCACCAAGTGCCTAGAGGGATCAAATTTCTTTTCACTCAAAAATATGTTTGCATCTCAAGAAATTTGATCTCTCTCGGTGCTTGGTAGATCCAGAGTTAAGATGGATCTAGGTTGTAGGTTGTAAAAAAGAAATGACTTAAGTTTTTTAAATTTAACAATAAATTGAATTTTATAAACCAATACGGAATTAGTTAAATTGTATTTTTGAATAATTTATTATTAATAATATTTTACATTAAAAATTGAATGAGTTACAATTTTTTTTCTTTTTAAGAATTAACTAAATTATTTTACCTTTAATTATTTTATCGTTGCGAGTATTGAAATGTTTTACTAGTTAAGTTAGATTGAATATCATTGAACTATATAAGAAATATAAAAATATTTATCGTAATTTTACAATCATAGTTTCAACCACACTAAACTTTGTAATAATCTAACAAGGCAACATCATTGTGATCACATATAACAAAACATAAATATTGTATCCTAACATCATCACCACACACATCCTCAAATTAATATAAATCTCATGTTAAATAACTGATATCACATACATATATATTTGCAAGCACATTAAATGAACATATCTAACATGACCTAACATGAACATAGCTCGAGTTGGTCAATTTATCGTGCTAAGTACCTTGCTAGCTAGGAGGTCACGGGTCAAATCTCCCTCGCGCCCTTGGGATTAGGCCTTGCTTGCTTGGCGGTAGGTAGATCCTTACGGTTTTATTTTCTTGGATTTTCTTGTGGTCTGTAGCAGCCACCTAATGTCCATGAACCACTAATATTAATATATATATATATATATATATATATATATATATATATATATATATATATATATAGCGAGAGAGAGAGAGAGAGAGAGAGAGAGAGAGAGAGAGAGAGAGAGAGAGAGAGAGAGAGAGAGAGAAGTCAAATGAAAACATCATGAAGTTAAATAAGTGCAATCAAATAGCCGATACAACAGACGTAGTAGTGCATGCAGCCTTGTCTGCAGTAGAGGACGATGGATGGTCAACTACTACTTGATCAAGTACATCTCTCAAAATAAGCTAAGGTGGAGGAATAAGAGGAGGTTGTTATGCAGTAGAAGGATGTGATTGTTCTAGCATAGGAGAAGGTGGTCGGTCTACTTTGTCATGAGAAACATACAACACATCCTCTAGCTCTGGTATCTTGACATCATTAGGAAACTAATGATCAAGTTTACTACCAGAAGGATCTGATGGGGTAGCACCACTAGAACCACCACCATCACCATCCTCATCATCATGATCATGATCATCACCATCATCATCATGATGATCACCCTCATTTGATGGATGTGTTGTTGCATGATTCCCTGCATCCCTCATCACTGCCAGTAAAGTACTTACTCTGATGACATGCCACATAAGAGACATCAAATACCACAGACAGGTCTTGTAGAGATCCACGACCATTGGATCCAGGTTGATATGATGAGGCCTCATGTGGAGGACTCCTCGCCAAACCAAAACTCTGGTCAATCTATCACAATAGTCCATCTGAAATCGCATAGTATTCCTCTGCCCCCGGATGCCCATGCCCCCCTAACAATGTGCCTCACTCTAACCCTCCTAAGCCTCGCCATATCCTCATCTCCTCCATCCAGCGATGGGGGAGGAGGCATGTCCCCATCATATGATCTGATGTCTAGAAAATATATAGCACCAAAAAATAATTAGACAATTTCATTAAACAATTTTATAAAAAAAGTTAAAGAACGTGCTAGAATAAATTTTATTCTAATTCATTAAATCAAGAAAATAAAACTAGATTAAATTAAAGAAAAAACTAATATTATCTCTATCATCTGGAGGCTCAAACATTTTGAAGAAGATGTTGGGACACCCTCTCCAATAAATCCCCACATATGGATATGCCAACACGACAAACGAATGGTCATCCATAATGGCCAGTAGCTTTAGTGGCTTGTTCGAAATCTTAGTCGGAAACTTCGGTATTTCCCTTTTGGGCATCATCTGCCCCCACATGGGCTTTTAGACCCCATTGATCAGCCTAGGAGGGTGACGATAAAATGTAGGCCTTGTCTCCAGAAATCTCTCAAAAAGTAAAAAAAAAATCTTGGAAGAAAAAGTGAAGGTCTCCCTCCCCTATCTTGAAAACACGCGAATTTATATAAAGTCGTACAAAACTGCCTCAAAAAAATGGCAAACCATATGATGCAACGTGGAAAATAAATTAAATAATAAGCATAATACAAAACATGGAAACTAATGTGTTTCCCATCACCACAAGAATGTGAAATGGTGTTGACTAATAATGAGAGGCACCTATCCTCCTCTATAGAAAAAGAAGAAATTCGTAGCTATCCACCACGAACTTGAAAATTAATGGACGGGCCACATGAGGCTGACATATCTCAGAGTGTATGAAAGTTGAGTCTTATTTGAAACACCATGGGGGACATCATGGAATTGGGGAAAATACTCCCCTCTCCTGGATATCCCAGTGATAAAGTATATGTCCTCCTCAGTGGACCTATACCACAACTCAGGACTACCACGGAAAGCCTATTGTTGGACATTCCATTGACCAATAAGATGCGGCAATAAGACTGAGTGCACCTTCAAGGATGTATCCTCCTCGTAGTAATTAAGCATGACTACATTCTTCAAGAGCACTCGGGTCGCTGCAATAATAGGGTGAGGGTATAAATACCTCTCCCTCTCGTTATCCTTCCTTTTTCGGACCATATTGTATGAGTTCACCTGCTGCTCCTATTATTGTTGTTGTTGCTCCTTCTATTGACGTATATGTTACATGATTGACATATAAAATACATCAGCCTCATACATAAAATAATTTTTTTCCTTATTAAATGAAACATGTATTTATAACTACGGAAACATAACTTTCAATCTAAAAAAAAAAACTACTAGTGCACTCAAAACACATTCATGAACCAAAGTCGGTGTGATTTCAACTATAACCACACCAGAAATGGTGCACACATAAGTATGACGCACCGCAGGCATTTCAGAAATTTAACTTTTTATAATGGTGTAGCATAATTTTTCACCCATGCACACGTATAACTTTTTGGCACCGGTACGATACGTTCAGGTTATCGAATGCATCGAACTATAGGAATATTTTTAAATATTTATTTGCAGTGCATGTTAGTAGG
This sequence comes from Pinus albicaulis, assembly GCA_034641835.2. Taxonomy (NCBI): domain Eukaryota; kingdom Viridiplantae; phylum Streptophyta; class Pinopsida; order Pinales; family Pinaceae; genus Pinus; species Pinus albicaulis. The sequence goes on along the minus strand of JAXQQM020076036.1, from coordinate 126,316 downwards.
CTAAAATTCTTCATTTTTGACCCCCTCCCTACTTCAAAACCACAACCTTAGACCTCTATTTTATCCTCACAAACCTCCTTATTCCTTCACTATTCGAAGAATCATGTCTATTCCTACACTAGCTTTATATTTCATATTTAAGGTTTACAAGGAACTTAATTAATAATTTTAATAGATTTTATGACCTTTATATTTCTTGCAACTAATACTTTATCCCCTAAAGTATTTGATAAGAAAATGTATTAATCATTTCATTATCATGGTTGAGTGTAGGTAGGATTCTTGCACTTTTGGAAACCGCTCACTCCTAAAATCCCGTGACAACTCACTACCTAACGCGGGCATCTCATTCCAATTCGTCTTGTTCAGTTGTGGTCATCTCTAGTTGGACTCATAGCGGAGGAAAGTTAGGGATATGTTCGAGATTAGGTCTCTGACCAACGATTATATTAGCACTTTGTTACAGCCGTAGGCTTATTTTGTAATGCTATAGTTATTTCTTTTCAGCTGAAAGGCTTGGATAGGAATGACTGTAGGGTTGTATAAAATGTAGATTTCAGATAGGAATTAGCTAGCGATAGAAATGCTATTGTAACTCTGGTAAAATTGTGATTTTGTGGTTGTCGCCCTCGTTCTAGGCTAGATTCGATCTCATGATGTACATTTGTTGATTTGAAATTAATAAAAAGGAGTTGCGCCATGTTATTCATCCTACGTTTCAATTCTTTATTGATGCATCATTGAGTTTTGAAGTTTCAAGTTTCCTAAAATGGGAAATGACCTGGTTGGCTAGGGCCCAGCCAACCCAGCTCATTCTCCCTTTCACTTTCGTTTCATCAAAGGTGTGCATTGATTTTGTTTAAATTCAAAGAGTGGATTAAGTTTATGTTTCATTCTTTCACACGAGTTATGGTTATATTTCATTGATATTCAATGTGTCACAGATCCATGGTGTGAATGTTAATTAAGTTTGATTTACCTTGCACTAGTGCATTTACAATTATGCAACTTGATTTTGTTGGTTCCTCACAACAAAGATTTTTCATTCCTTTCTTTCACAGAGATTCCATACATTTCTGTGAGTGTTCATTATCAGATAGAAGTATTTTTAATATAAAGAGTTAAAATCTTAGCGATTAAAAATTCTTTCGTAATTAAGGAATGAACATTGTTACAATGCATTGAGTTGTACCTACACTTTACACTTTTAAGGAAATGATTAAAACTAATTTTGAATTATTAAAGTGAACCTTTATGAGTTATAAAGATTAAAAGGCAGGTCTGATTTATGTGGGTAACTATTATAGGGATAAAGCATGCTGTCATACTTAGATAATTTCTTTGACTTCATGAAAGAGTTTCTTGATTGAAGAAAGTGTGCTTTGGCTTCTGAAGTTCATTTGTATTTCGAAGTATATTTTCATTTCGAAGTTCAGTTTGGTGGAAGCATTCTTTTTTTTGTGGAAGTTATTTCATAATTCTATTCACCTTTGCAAATTCTTTTCATAGTTAGCACACTCTTTAATTTTTCTTGAAAGTAATTGGTAAACTTGGTGTAGGAACCTCTGTTTTAGTATAGGAAACAATCTCGTGATACAGGAACATAGTGCTCTAGTCCTAAGGCTGAGAGCCCCTGAATAAAGACATAAATCTCCAGTATAAGTGTAAAATATACTTCCCGCACATAAGCCTTGTGCATGTACTAGTGCAATAATATTGCAAGAGTACACAAATAACAGCTCGACGCAGGAAGGAAAATCCTTAAAGAAGGCAGATATCTTCAAGGGACAAATCGTTAATCTGTCAACAACTATATTGAAGATAAACATAGAATTTTACTTTGGTAATTAGGATTTTTTGCATTAGTTCGAAAGTTCCTTTCATTGGTTTCTTCGCAAAGCACTTTCTTTCATATTCTAGCACTATAATTTCTTTGGTGTAAATTGTTGTGTTATCTTTCTTTCCAATTCTGCAAGATTGAAATTAAAGTAGGAAGAGATAGGAAAAGTTCATACCATTTCTGGAATTTCCTGTGCTACGTCTCTAAGTTTACAAAACCCCCGGGTTGAAAATTAAGTGTTGAACGAGTTTTCTTAACTGCAATTCCTGGACCCAACATTTTGGTGTCATTGTCGGGGAGGCGATTTGAATTGGTAAGAATTTTCCGTTTTCTACAATAGGAGTAAGTCTGCTATAATTATTTGTTCTGCAGTGTGCTTCTATTGTTTGAAGGAATTTATAGGTGCTAAGTTATTTTAAATTTGAAACATTTTATTGAATTTTTGTTTTGTCATTTTTTTAAATGAATGCCTAAAAGGCATAGGGGTTCGAAGCCAAATAAGGGCCAAGGAAATACTAATAAATATGAAACTATTTCTCATATTGGGCCTTCTTTTGCAGGTAGAAATTCCAAGAAGATGCAGACCCATCACGCATGAACTGTCTACTTGGACTCTGGTAACAGTAGTCCGGGTGTGACACAACCCACAAAGGGGAAGAAGGGGACTATTGGAACACATAATCAACCTTCTCAGCCTGTTGAGAGAATTTCACTTGGAGGAACAAAAATGGAAGACCACGAAGACCATGCAGAGGGAACTGGCAAGAACCAGGTAAATGAGGAACAATCCACCTTTGGATTTCCAATTGTGGATCGTGACATAGTTGTTCGAATGAAGAATATTCCACCATAATATCTTCCTCATTTTTATGGTAAGGTACACGAATATCTAGACTCTTTTCTATTTGATTTTGATATTCTATGTAGGAGCTATGATTACTCATCTGATGCTCATAAGTTAAAGTTATTTCCTACAAATTTCAAGGATGCAACATTACGCTGTTTCATGGGACTAGGAGGAAACACTATAGCTTCCTGGGAGCAAATGAAGAGAGTGTTCTTGTCAAAATATCAGGAATATTGTAAAACTATATATATTCAAGATGAAATATTTAATATTTTGCAAAACGATGATGAGACCTTAGAGGACTACTTAGATATATTTTTGTATATCCTCCAAAGGTCAAAGCACAAATTTGATCTAAGTACCATTATAACATTGTTCTTACGTTGGCTTACTAATGATGCTAGCAATAATTTAAATTTGTTAGGACAAGGGGATATTTCCCAGAAACCTTTTAATCAAATTTGTGATTTGTGCATGAAATTCTCAAGGAATCAATATAGGTCCGGTAAAGGAATTCGAAATAGAAATAAGAAAACTGAATCTACTGATGCTATGATCATTGGATTGGAGAAAAAATGGACAACATGAAAATTGAAATAATGAATATTGTTAGAAAAGAGATAGACTCTATGAAATTTCAGCGAAAACTTGTAGAGGAACAAGAGTAGTTGTTTATTTTTTGTCCAAAATGTAGAAAAAATCATCCTTTAAGAGAATGTCCTCTTGATGCTAAAGGAACTAATAAATGTGAAATTTGTGCAGAGAACCATGCCACGGAAAAATTCCTCTCCATACCTGGATTGAAAGCTATATTTGAAGGAGAGAAACCTGAAGCCGAGTCATTACATGCTATGGGAGCACGAAGAAACTGGCCTTAACTAAGTGCAGGTATGGCTCCTGAACTCCCACCACATTTTTTTAGTTATAATTCACTTCCATATTCCTATCCTAACAGTAATCACTCTCAACATTGGTAGCATGGGAGCCAATATCACTATGGAAAACCCTCCCAATATTGGCAACAAGGATGGAGAGGGACAAACCATTCACATCATTCCTATCTTACACCTATGCAATCATACCCACCTACATATGCACCTTACCCAATGCCACAACTGTCATTTTCCCATCTGAGTCAGCCTCTTCCACCATTACCTTTTCCTCCACTGTTTCGACCTCCTCAACTGCTCGCCCAACCCATACCAAAGCCCAATAACAAAGTAGTACAAATTATTCATTCCATGAACCCGATTCCTCCATCTAGTTATCAGTCCATGCCAGTTGGAGTGAATGATCTTCAATTGAGATCAGGGAAGGTAGTAACCTCAGAAAAGAAGAAGCAACCCATGGTGATTATTGAAGAGAAAGGTGACGAGGAAACTCCTGACCATTCTATGAGAGATGTCACCATTTATCTCATCCTTTTACCTTCAGATTATTTTCCATCCTCTTCAAACCAACCTCCCTATATAGAGAGGCTAGTTGTGGAGAGGAATGACCCCATTCCTGAGTCTAGTTTGGCTTCTGAGCTTAGTAATATTTTCATAAAGGTACCTTTACTCCAAGATATAAAATAGATCCCCATATTTATGAAAATCATTAGGGAACTCTGTCTCAAGAAGCCAAGAAGGAAAATATTGGAACCCCAAAATATTCAATTTATTGGAAGAGCAGCAGAGTTAATGACGGGGTGTGTTCACATGGAAAAATATACTGACCCCAGAAACCATGTTGTCTCTATTTAGATAGGTGATGTCCTTGTCTCTAATTTTCTTATATACCTGGGGGTAGGCATTAATTTTATGACCAAGAAAACCATGGATCAACTTGGGTTGGTCCATATTCGTCCTACTCCCACCGAGCTTGAATTGGCAGATAGATCTAAAATCAAGCTGGAAGGGGTGTTGGATGATTTGGTCGTTTCATTAGATTCTTGGGAATATCCTGTAGAATTAATTGTGCTTCAGCCAAAAAATCTTGTGGGAGGACATCCCTTGATCTTGGGATGACCATGGCTTGCTACAGACGATGCCTACATTGGATGTCATTCTGGTGACATGTATATTTCCCATGGATATTCTAGGAAGAAGGTCACCTTATATCCACCCGCTAGATCCATTTAGGAGCTTCGAGACACTTTGTTACTGGATTACAGTAGTGACAAGGAGACACAATCTGTTTGTATGCTACATCATTGTGTTGAGTCATCTCGGGAGGGTGATATACAAGAATTCCTGAACAATATAGATACCATGCCCAATTTTGAGTCATTGAGCCAAATATTTAGTCTAGATTTTGAGGAAAGTCATGATTCCCAACCTTCATTGCCACCATCTCTAGCAACACCTCTATGTACTCTTGAGCCCGATACCACTCATGTTGAGATTAGTCCAGGAAAATTGTTATGCGGAATTATGAATTACAGATAAATCATTCTTCCCTAGACAGGTGCTAATCTAGAACAAAAGGTCAAAGAATTTACGACTATCTTTCCTAACTGTAAATAGACACACATAATGAAATAAGAAGCTTACTTGGAGTCCAAGCGTTTCCAACGTCTCCTTCTGTCGCTTTTGCTGTAGCTTCAAATTCCAGCCAGCTGTGAAAAATATTTCCAGCAATAATGAACACTAAACAACAAGAGATAACAATAATACATATGTCTATTCAATTTATTTAGCTAAATCAATAAAGCATAAACCATATACATCAAATAAGAAATCATAATATGGAAAATCAAAGCTTATACAGATGCATATAGGGAAAAATAAGCAGTAATCTTTATTAGTGATAGAAGGGGAGGTTACAACCCAGTGATTGATATAGTGTCACCATCTCCAGCAACATTCCAACCTCATCACAATGCAGATATCTCCAACAATATGTCACTTCAAATAAACTCCTCAATTTAAATTCCACCAGCATTTTTATACACAAATTCTTCCTTATCAAACACTAAGATTTGTGCTCAATTTTTAGGGGAGATGAAGATATTTTTACAATCAATGACTTTCCAATAATAGGCAAGACATGTTCCCAATCTTGTAGATGTCAAATGGACACATGGATTCGAAGTTTGACACGTGAACTCTCTTAGAAGGCACTGGCCAAGTGGAGATTCCAGAACAATGAGAATTTCGCTCCCAATGTGACCAACGCACCCTTGAATGTTGGGAAGTGCTTTGCAGAGAAGCCTTGCATGGGGCTACCTACATATGAAATGCACTTAGTCCCTTTAGAGGCAACGTTGATGAGCTCTCATATGATATATTATAAAATTCAAATCTTGGAAACCTTTGCAGATGAAATTCTTGAATGGTTTGTCTTGTTCTTTGTCTTAGGGCATATAACAATTGAAATGATAGGGGATGATAGACCCTATCCATTGGTCTTAGAGGTGATGCCTGGTTAACCAGGTCATTGGGAATGGTGCCCAAATTTACCTATAACAATTTCCCCCTAAAGCATGAAGTTAGAATAATAATAAAAATATTTTAATTGAGATGATTTACACTGTGATAGGCTGGATATGAAGTGGAGTGGAAACCTGCATCAATATTAAAATACATTACATCATGATATATCCTCTTGATCTAATAAAATGTACATAATTCAGAAAGTTGTCTACATTGGAATGTTCATGCCCAATATAGACATTCCTACAGATATAGGCCCATGTTCGGATGAAAATCTGTATGTAAGGTCACCGTACAGATGATGTGTACAACAATCTTGAAATCGCAGCTCAGATGGATGAAACTAGATCCAGGGTCTTCTTATCTCGTTCACTCGATCATTCGGGTACAAGTCTAGCCATGTGAATATATGACTTGTCGTCGAACATGGAAAGATATCGTTTGATTACCAGCCAATGATGTGAGCTATTAACAACACGAGAGAACCACCATTGATGTCAATGGCCCTCAAGGTACTGCAGTACATTTCATAAGGCGTGAATAGATTATTTGATGTCGAACGCCAAACAAAATATTTCATTCAAAAGTCTGGAAGCGAGGATCTTGTCGATGTTGTAACAAGCATCATGGTACTGAAATCTGATGTTTCTAAGTGAACTTCCTGGATAATTATTTGTCGTTGACAGGAAGCCACCTTATTATGAAACGGGAGTTACTAATTTCGGAGACAAAGGTATGACTTGATATATCAATGTTCAGAGATGACGGTCATGAGAATGAAGGTTTATGAGTATTATAGAAGGATGAGTTATTCATTGGATGAGTTCTCTTGAACATATCAGCGACACTGAGATGAGTTGGCAGCATTGACCCAAAACCGAAGTGAAGGTATGATGAACCATAGGTATGAATGAACCGTCAAGATGATTACCCAACCCAGATAGTCATGGGCATGGAGTGAAGTGTCATGTTCAAGAGCGACTTGCTACCATAAAGAATTATGCTCACTTTTCCCAAATTTTCCCCGGTCATTTGTTGACCAGTACCTCTTTATTTTTTTACAAGATTGAGGAGGATAACATTTTCTTGATCTATAATTCAATCCTTCGGGCAAATAAAGTATCGCTATTTAATAATTTAACAAGTCTAGCGATGAATGAAACTCAATTATTGCCATGATTGATAAGCCCGTCACTATTTTATGTGTTAACGAGCTTAACAACAGTGATAGCCCGATCCTTTTTCATATTTAGAGATTTTGAAAAAGAGGATGAAAGAAAACGACATAAGTACTTTTTTGTAAAGTTGTCATTCATATCTGAAAAAGTGTAAAATAATATCTGAGAGAACCTCTTTAGTCATGTTCGACCAAGGTATTCCTTTTTTGTAAATAATATATCTTAGTCCGGAAAAGGGTTAAACTTATACTGAGTTGATATAAATTCATTTACTTTTACGAGCTCGAAAAGATAAGTGCTTGGAAATATTTTCACATTATCGAAGTCTGAAAAGAGCTGAAAGAAGACTCTAGGGGTTCCTTTTTCGCTGTTATCAAAGCTCAAAAAAGAGATAAAAATGAAACTCAAATCCTTTTTTGTTTTTAACAAAGCTCGAAAAATAAGGAGAAAAAGTATGCTTTGTGGTCAAATCATTCTTGAAATAAATCTGCATGGTTAATCTGTTCATCAGTTGTAAGACATGTTCAGAACAACATCAAATGGATTAAAAATACTCGTTTCATGATAAAAAAAACATAATAAAACCATAGTCATAGCAATAAATTTGATTTGCAAATAATTAAATGACTATTAAAAAGTGTTTTACTATGTATTTTTACCATTCCATATTTACCATTTGCATTTTGGAGCTTTGAACTTGATTTTTCCCCCAAAATTCAGCTGGTGATTGTGATCGTTTTTGTGGACGGATTTCGTTGCCGTTTGATCCAAGTTAGTGATATGAACCTCCTCTTTCCTTCAGTAATCATTTCATTTCCAATTTCTGAAATTTTTCAGGGTTTTAAGGTCCCTAGGGTAAATTATTCCCAAAAAGAAGGCAACGCACCCCTAAATGTCAAAAACTACGTTGCATAGCAAGTAAAATGAAGGCTACTTGCATACACAATGCACTGTCTCTTGTTAGGGAGTGCTTTGGGTGCAATCAAGATTTTTTTCTTTTGCATTATGCCCAAAATATGCCTAATTTTTTGCAATGAATGGAATCTAATGGTTCTTATGGTTGTATTTCAGGTTTCCATCGAATTACAATGACGATTACATGGAGGGAAAGAGAACATGAAGAACAGGGTATGATTTCCCTAAATGATCTAGGTATAGTAAGAGGCCTAAGAGAGTGTAGACTACTAAAGTACTTCAGGTTGTCAGGGATGAGGCAAAAAATAGAACTATTGGAGTTCTTAGTTCGAGCATGGGATCCAACTATCGAGGCATTTCATATTAAGAACCAAGTGGTTCCCATAACAGTCGAGGATGTATACTTTCTTACAGGTTTGTCAAGGAGAGGCCTGCCCATTTCACACTCAGGGTATGTCGTTGGAGGAGAGACAGTGAGAGATTATGTTTTGCAAAATTGTTATCCAGGGGCAGAGCCAAGTAAATATGGAAAGACAAACATTCAGGATGTTAGATTTTCCTTTGAGAACTATCCTTTTCACGATCGAAAAACTTGCCCACACTATTACACTACATGTAGCGAATAGATCGTATATGTAGTATGTGCTAGAGTGTATGGAGCCAATAGTCTTCAACTGGTCTGAAGCTGTTCTTTCTCAGATAAAGGAACAATTGAACAAAGCAAAGGGAGGAAGGAAGAAGAATTTCAGTTATGGTTCGATCCTTATTTCCTTCGCCTTGGAACGGATTCCACTGATGTAGCCACAACATGTGACAGTGGATGTGCCTAATCCTAGAGATCCGTGAATGATGAGATGGGTGGAACTCATGTCTAAATGCATGCCAATATACCATTGTGTTCTCGATTGTGTTCTTCACCTGGTTCCGACGACAAATTGTCGCCATCGATGAGTATGCATACGGAGGCGTAGATTTCCAAGGAGATCTAGATTTAGCATTACCAGAAGGTGCTCAGTGGGGTGCAATGGGTAAGAGTGTTTTGACCATATTTTTTTATTTTCCTAAGTTTTATACAATGTTTTTGTATTTTTTATGTTTTCCCAAGACTAAAATAAATGTTTGATGTAATGCAGATGTTGGTCGTGTTCAACCAGTAGTGGAATCAGAGCGCGAAGCAGATGTGCCAGCAGAGAGGGCTGTCGGGAGAGCAGTCCTTCAGGATCTTGATAAGTTTGAGACTCTGGCTGAGCTTCGGTAACACATAGAGGGTTTGACCTTTGGGATTCCAGATTGCCGGATAGAAGAGCTACCCATGTGATTGCAGTCATACACTATTAGGGTTCCTAACCACTGGATGCAGATACTACATAGGATAGCTAGATCTATAGCATGTTACCAGGAGCACCACTAGTTTACTTGTGACATTTTGCATACATTTTGAGGTCAGATGACCAATGTGTCTTGGGCACAAATTATTGTAAAAACCTATAACTATCTATTTATATGATTTAAGTGTTTTTCTATGTTTATTGTGAAATCCTATTCAATGATGTGAATTTTTTCTTTACATGTGTTGCAAATGTTTGTCTAAAACTTGATTAGCTAAAGAATCATTCAATGTGTTCAAATTTCTGGAAATGTGTTGATATTGAATAAAATCAAAGTGTCTTTCCAAAATCTGAACTCTTAGGAACAATCTATGCAATGTTGGATTTCTAATAGTATAAACACTAGTAAGTTGTAATACCACAAGTTGTGAGTCTAACCTTATAATGATACGGTTAATACCAAATGAAATGGCATCAGAGAGAAGTTTGATCAACGCGCTGTGCTCAACGATATTGTTCGTCGATCTACCAATACAAATCCCTTGAAAACTCACTAACTTGTTGTTCAGAGTGAAAATGGGCCACGCTACAGAGGATAGATTCTACGTACTACGACTAGCACCATCAACATATCCAATAAAGGGTTCCAAATATTCAGACATCTGCGATGAAATGTAAAGCAGATTACTAACGCCAAGATAACTCTAAAAACAAATTAAGATAGTGAATGCAAATCAAAAACATATATATATAATATAATAAAAAAAAAATACTACGCTCATGATTAAGCATAGTAACATTTCAAATACAACCCATTTCTAGGCTGCGCCAACGGAATTCCATCGTAATCAACCAACTCATAGGCGCCCTTAGCAAGAACTCTTTTAACAATATAGGGGCCATGCCATAATGGCTCAAACTTTCATGTACCTATTACATCATCTTCTTGATCGTAAAGAAGGACCAAGTCGCCCTCTGAGAAAATGCGAGGCTGGACATTTTTGTCGTATTGCACATTTATACATCTCTTATGCACTTTGCTGGCCAATTAGGCTTCACGACACGTTTCATCAAGAAGGATGAGGTTAAGGAGATGCGCTTTTTCTTCTGAGGTGACAGGTAACAAGTCGATTGCGAGTTTCAGCGACGGTATTTCACATTGGATTGGTAAGATAGCTTCCAGACCATACACCAATTGAAAAGGAGTAAATCTAGTTGTGTTTCTCACTGAGGTTTGATATGCCCACAAGGCGGAGTACAAGATAAAATGCCAATTTATTTTACGAACTCCTATCATTCATTGAAGCATATGTTTAAGAATCTTGTTGATAGCTTCAACTTGTCCATTTGATTGTGGATAATAAGGAGTAGAATTATCATGTGACAATCCTAACTTGGCAGTCAATTCAGCCATCATGTGATTGCGAAAATGCTTCCCATGATCTATAACTATAGCTTGTGGGACCCCAAACCATGCAATAACATGATTAAAGAAAAATAATGCAGCTATCTGTCCTGTGTTGTTGAATGTAGGCATCGCTTAAGCCCATTTGGTAAAATAGTCGACTACGACAATAATATAACCATGCCCCCCAGATGAACGAGGGTTATAGGTCATGAAGTGAATACCCCATTTCAAAAATGGTCCCATAGAGACAAAAATTTGTCACGCATGACAACATCTGACCACAAGGATGTAGTCTTGGAAAGTTGTAGGCCAAAAGTAACTGGTGTGGAGTATCTTCTATGCGGTAGCATATCCAGATAAATGTACACCACAAGCCCCAAAATGACAATAATTTAACACTTTTTTAGCCTCCTCATGAGTGAGGCACCTCCTTAAAATGGTATCGACACCACGATGATAAAGTGTATCACCGACGATCAGATAATATTTGGCTTGGTATCGAATGCGTTGTTGTTCAGAGCGAGAGGTATCAGGTAGAAAAGTTTGAGTTTGGAGATAAATGATGAAATCCCCATACCAAGGATCAGATGATCTGATCAGAAACAGAGACTCGTGAGGAATTGATGGTTCCGACGTAGTTGCAGTACTATCAGAGGGAAGGTCACAGAGAAACTCAGCTAAAACTAAAGAATTATTTGACTTGGATTTGATGAATCCAAATCAAATTCTTGCAAAATGACAATCCATTTTGAATATTCCCCCCCCAACAATTGACATGATAAGATATAAGTCATGGGGTTGTAATCCAAAACAATAGTGGTTTTTCAAAGCAAGATATAATGGCGAAATCTTTGGACAACTTGAACAGTTGCCAAGGCAATATTTTCAACGTATGAATATTTAACTTCCGTATCATTGAGATTACGACTCAAATAATAAATTGGATGTTCAATTACATATTCTACTTGGACCAATACCATAGCAATGGTCGTTTCAGCCACAAAAATATATAGGAAATAATCATTTTGATAATTAGGGGGGTACATTAATGACGCTTGGATAAGGGTATCATTGACATCATCAAAAGAAGCTTGCATAACTTGGTCCCAATGGAAGGGAACCCCCTTTTTCAAGAATCGAGTAAATCCTTTAGCCATTTCGGTGTAGTTTGGAATGAACCTTCTTAGGAAGTTAGCCTATCCTTGAAGTTTCTGTATTTGAAGTAAATTTGATGGCGTAGGCATATCAAGAATGGCCTGAACCTTCAATGGGTCGATTCGACTGCCTTCTTTTCAGACTAAAAATCCAAGCAAACGACCATAAACAACACAAAACACACATTTATGTGGATTGAGGCATATTTTGTAGTGTCGGAGGCATAAGAAAATGGCTCCCAAGTGCATTGGGTGATCAGTCCGATTTCGTGAATGTGTTGGTAAATCATCTAGATATGGTTGAACAATGTGATTGATGTCATTGAAAACATAGTCCATTTCTCTCTGAAAAGTTGCCCTAGCATTCTTTAAACTAAACGATAGTTTCCTATAAGAAAATGTGCCCCAGGGACAGATGAATGTTGTCTTATGTTGATCTTCTTGGTGGATATTGATTTGATTGTAGCCAGAAAATCCATCCATGAATGAAAAGATTTCACATCCAGCACAATCGTCAATAATCTAGTCGATAAAGGGATTAGGATAGTTGTCTTTTGGAAAATTAAGATTGACATCCCGATAATCGATGCACACTCTAATGGTTCCTTATTTTTTCATGACAGGAATGATATTGGAAACCCACTCAGTTAGCGGAAGAGGGTAAATGAAACCAGCACGAAAAAGTTTTTCAACTTCTTCTTTGATGGCAACGACTTTCTTCGGATGAACAAGATGAAGCTGTTGACGCACTAGTTTGACATCAGGAAACATATTAATAGTGTGTTCAACAATACTAGTATCTATGCCCATAACTTCCTCGTAAGACCAAGAAAATACACCATGGAATTCATGAAATAGAGAGCGATATGATTCGAGTTCTAATGGAGAACAAGATACATCAACATGAATATTTTATACAACTCCAGGTTTGGTTGAAATATCGATAAAAAATGTTTCTTCAATATTTGACAAATTTCACTCGAAATCGATTGCATTAATGGGTAAAGAATTCGAAAACAAGGTTTTGATTGATGGGTGATATAGTTCAGTAAGATAGTTTTCTTCATAATCAGGAAGCTGGGAATGATGATGATAATCTTCCCATGATTCTCCTTCTAATATCATGGCTTCCAAAATATTCTCATTTTTCAAGAATGTTGAGGAAAAATGATCAGAGGGAGTACCAAAATCTAAGGAAGGATCAACCCAAACACTCAATGACGCTGATTTCAGATTTTCTGCCCAAGCCAGATAGATTGATTGCTATGCCAACTCAATAGAGTTGGGCGGCAGAAACTCATCCAACATAGTAATTTCAGAATCACACGTACTCTCCCTTAAGCTAGATAGAGTGGAAGACACCATGTAGCAGGTCTCTATACTTCCAATTTATGTCGATGTCGCGGGCGGCGGTAATGCAAAGGTTCCCGTAAGAGTGGAATCTTTTAAGAGTCCTACACCAATGTTCTGAAGTTAGAGTTTGGGTATGTGAATGAACGAAATGCTTCTAGTTACCTACGAAGCGGAGGTAAAGAAGGATAGTTGATTAATGACTGTGATAGTACCTTTATGTGGAAAGGCAATCATTCTAAAATATGTAGAAACAATTGCAGTAATTGCATATACCCATGGCCTTCCAAGTAGAATATTATAGTCAAGGGGTCCATCAACAACCTCAACATCAACATTCACTATTCCCCCCCCTAGTTAAACATGCAGGTTATTAATAATACCACAAGGTTTATATGTACGTCCATCAAATGCCTTCAACGTCGTTGATGATTGTGATAAGTGCGGAAAGCCAAGTGAATTCCAAAAATTTAGAGACATAATGCATGTAGATGCTCCCTCATCAATAATAGTGCGATGAACAAGTTGATTGAGAACATTTACTTGTATGGAGAATGCCAATTCTGCTGGTAGTTGTGGCACATAGCCCGTATGATTAAAGACGACAAGATTAGAATCAATCAGATCAATTCCACCAATAGACAACAATAAAGCCTATTTTTGGGAGGGCCAATTTTTTAATACCTAAAGAGCAAACATAGTTGAAGGGGATTGAGCCAAATCTTCAATTATATTATAATTTTGTGCAGCTCTTGCTCGAGGATTATATGTCGATTTATGAATTACTGTTAGGTCCCTATATTACTAGTATAGTCCCTTATTTTTGTTAGTGTAACCCCCTTATTGTTATTATTATACCCTTGTAACCCCCATATTGTTATTATTGTGCCCTTAAATTATTATTGTTAGGTCGGCTAGGATTACATTGTGGGTTTCACTAGATTACATCGTGGGCCCCCATGGACTCCTATATATAGAAAGGAGGTTTTGTAATTTGTATCATCCAAGAATTTTTCGTCTATGTAATGTATTGGAGGTTTCCCTCTCAAAGTGGCTTATTTCTAAGGCTATGATATTCTTTTTCTTCTATTTCCGAGTCATTTTACAACATTTGCAATGCTTTGATTCTGCTTCTGCTTTCATTGCCCAAATAGGTCATCATGGAATTTTCGCTATAATTTTGTTTCTGAAGATTCAGAAGCTGAAATTTTTAGGTGCAAAGCCAAAATCTCGAGGAACATCAAGCCGCAAAATTTTAGAGCTTTTTTTCGTAATATTTTGGAGATATGATCCTCAAGTAATGTGTTTTTGCGTGCTCCCGAATTTTACTTCGAACATGTCATCGCGGAATTTTCGCTATAACTTTGTTTCTACGAAGGTTCAGAAGCTAAAAATTTTAGAGAGTGAAGCCTAACTCCTGAGGAACATCGTTGCAAAATTTCAGATCTTGTTTCGCAATAGTTTCGGAGATATGATCTGTGGAAGTTAGGTCTTTTTCAAGCTCCCGAATTTCATCTCAAAGAGGTTATCATGGGAAAACCTTCATAACTCTCTCTCTGAGCATCAGATTGGAATGCTGTAAAAAGTGGCCGCAATTTCATGGACTTTAGTTTCTTTTCTATCAATTTTAGAGCCAAAAAAAGAAATAGTGACACGTGGCAAGTCATACAAGTGCGCTATACTGAACCAGTCCATAATTGGGTCATTGTGGGAGATTGGACATAACTTTGCCTTGAAGAATCCAAATTAGGTTAGACTTGTGGCATTCGAAAGAAGATTCAGAAGGTGACTTCAGGGCAAAATTTCAGATATTGAAGATCCAAAATCACAGAGATAATTCAGTTTCAATATCGAGTTCCTCAAAATCAAGAAAAAGGTGTGTATTTTTTTTCAAATTGCATAAGTCTTGTTTGAAAAATCAGTTATAGTTGATTCCAAAGGCCTATTGAGCATAGCTATCAGTATTGGGTTCTAAAATTCCTCCTAAAAAGAACTCAACACCCATTAAGCCTTCAGAAGGCTCTACTATGACTCATGAAGATGAATAAATGCAACATGAGATATCAAAAGTCCATGAGCAAGTGCACCAAATTTCGTTATCACAAAGAGCAACAAAAATTGAAGTGGATGGTTTGAAGAAAGGCGTGGAAGCTAAGATGAATGGTTTGGAAGCTAATATGGATGGCATGGAAGTTGGCATGGAATCTAAGATGGATGAAATGGAAGCTAAAATGGAAAACATGAAGAATGATCTAAAAGCAGACATGGACGGTTTGACAAAGTTGATACAACAAATGTTTCCTAATGGTGAAAAGATAGTAGAGGAAACTAATGATGAGAACAAAATAAATGATAATCATGATTTCATAAACTCTAATATTGGCAGGAAGAACCACCATATTCCAAATATGGATATGAGGAAGTTTGATGGCAAGGATCCCGTAACATGGATACTACAGATGGAGCAATATTTTGATCTCAATAATGTGCAAAACACACAAAAGGTACGCATTGCAACTTTACATCTAGAACAAAATACATTTGTATGGTATCGATGGCTTTGCTCCCGTAAAAAATTGTCACTTGGTCAATTTTTATGGAGGAAATGATAGCACATTATGAGGATACAAAGAGCAACACCTTCTTTAGCCAATTGATAAATCTCAAACAAAAGGGTTTTGTGGGGGAGCACATTGAGGACTTCCAAAAATTGAATATAAGGGTAACTGATATTCCAGAGGAACACAGGATTGATCTCTTCATAGGTACTTTAAAGGATAACATCCAACATGAATTTCACATTTTGGAACCTGATTCATTGGAGAAGGCATTCAGGTTGGCAAGAAAAATTGAATGTAAAATTATGGCTACAAGGAAGCCTACCACTCACTTCTATAAAGAGGGAAGTGTTGCTACTCCTAGATTTCCACAACCTACAAGGTTGACACCACAACAATTTGAAGAAAAAAGAGCAAAAGGGCTTTGCTACAGTTGTGATAGAAAATACACTAAAGGTCATAAGTGTGCTGAGAAGAAATTATTTTACATAGATTGTGAAGAGGAAGAAGAAAATGAACAAGAAGAGGATATACACCAGGAACCAACCCAAGAAGAGGAAGAAATGAGTCCGACCATATCGTGTAATGCATTGGCAGAAATTACCACTCCTCAAACTCTCAAGATAGAAGGACATATCAAGAAGAAAAAGGTAATAGTGTTGATTGATTCAGGTAGTACCCATAATTTTATTCATTGTAAGGTAGCCAAGGAATTGAATTGTTTCCTATACCCAACACCAAAATGTCAAGTGATGGTTGTAAATGGAGGAACTATAAATTGCTCTGGAAAATGCCATAATATCAAGCTATCCATGGGGGAATATGTATTGAATAGTCCAATTCTTTCCATCCCAATGGGAGGTGCTGATGTCGTACTAGGAGTACAATGGTTACAATCTTTGGGGATGGTAGCTTTTAATTTTCAAGAACTTTTCTTGAAATTTTTTTCAGAAGGAAAGGAAATCGAATTACGGGGTATCACAGGGAAGCCATGAAAGATAATAAGCTCTAATGTCATGACAAAGCTTCTGAAGAAAGAACAATGAGGTGTAATTGCACAATTATGCTCACTAGAAGTTCCAACATCAAAATCATCTATTTCTCCAGATCTCCAAAGAGTCTTGTACAATCATTCCAATGTGTTTGATACTCCCAAAGGACTCCCACCTATTCTTCATCATGATCATGCTATTCATTTGATTCCAGGAATTTTTCCTCCAAACATCTGACCTTACAGATATCCTTATGTCCAAAAGAGTGAAATTGAATGTATGATTGCAAAAATGTTAGAGGCTGGTATAATTCAACCTAGTCAAAGTTCTTTCTCTACTCCTGTAGTATTGGTACACAAGAAGGATGGATCATGGCACATGTGTCCCGATTATAGGGAGCTCAATAAGCTCACCATTAAAGATAAATTTCCCATTCCTGTGATTGATGAATTATTGGATGAATTACATGGAGAAATTTATTTTACCAAGTTGGATCTTCGTTCAGGATATCATCAAATTAGAATGAAGATGGAAGATATTCCAAAAACAACATTTCGAACTCATGAGGGTCATTATGAATTTTTGGTCATGCCTTTTGGCCTTACCAATGCACCTTCTACATTTCAAGGGTTGATGAATTCCATTTTCAAACTCTTCCTTAGAAAATTTGTGCTAGTATTTTTTTGATGATATACTAATCTACAGTAGGTCTTTGAAGGATCATGTTCAACATGTTGACAGGGTGCTCAAACTATTGCAGGAGAAACAATTATATGCAAAAACATCCAAATGTTTCTTTGGAGTACAAGAGGTGGAATATCTGGGCCATATTGTATCTCACGAGGGTGTTAAGGTAGACACTAATAAAATTAAAGCCATTAAGGAATGGAAAGTCCCCACAACCATAAAGCAGTTGCAAGGATTTCTTGGGTTAACAGGGTATTATCACAAGTTTGTTAAGAATTATGGGAGAATAGCAGCACCTCTAACAACATTATTGAAGAAAGATGTATTTTCATGGACTCCTGAAGCAACTAAGGCCTTTGAACATCTTAAAGAGGCAATGTGCCTAGCACCGGTCTTAGCTACACCAGACTTCACAAAAACCTTTATTGTGGAATGTGATGCCTCAGGAAATGGAATTGGTGCAGTTTTAATGCAGGAAGGAAGACCCATTGCTTTTGAAAGTCGTCCAATCGAAGGAAAGTATTTACAGAAACCTATTTATGAGAAGGAAATGTTAGCAATACTGCATGCACTAAAGAAATGGCGAACTTACCTAATGGGAAGACACTTCACGGTAAAAACTGATCATGATAGTCTTAAACACTTTTTGGAACAAAGACTATCTTCAGAAGAGCAGCAAAAATGGGTCACAAAGATGTTTGGTTATGACTTTGAAATAATCTACAAAAAAGGAAAGCTTAATGTTGTTGCAGATGCACTCTCAAGAAAGAATGAAGAGGTGGAAGCATTGCTTTGTGCCATTTCTATTATCCAAATAGATTGGATAACCGAAGCAAGAGATGAATGGAAGAAGGACGAAGAATTGTGGACACTCATTCAAAAGTTACAGCAAGATCCTAGTACATATGATACATTTAGTTGGAAAAATGATTCCTTATGGTACAAAGATCGCTTATATCTTTGTAAGAATTCCCAACTAAAACAAAATATTCTTTTGGAATTGCACACTTCTCCTTTAGGAGGACACTCGGGATTTTTTAAAACTTACCATAGGGTGAAGAAAGAATTTTTTTGGGATGGCCTTAAATCTGATATTCAAAAGTTTGTGGCGGAATGTTTGGTTTTCCAGCAGAATAAAGTTGAGACAATTAAGACCTTGGGTCTTCTACAACCTTTATCCATTCCAAGTCAACGTTTGGAGGAGATTTCAATGGATTTTGTCACAGGTTTACCTAAGTCCGAAGGAAAGAGTGTCATCATGGTGGTAGTTGATAGACTTACCAAGTATGCACACTTTTGTGCATTATCTCATCCATTTAAAGCAAGTACAGTTGCTACTACATTTATGGACAAAATTCAAAAGCTACATGGAAGCCCAAGGTTTATTGTGAGCGACAGAGATCCCATTTTTACTGGAAATTTTTGGACGGAGTTATTTTCTTGTTTGGGTACTCAATTAGCTCATAGCTCATCTTATCATCCTCAATCCGATGGTCAAACCGAGATAGTAAATAAATGTTTGGAAGGATATCTTCGTTGTTTTGTATCTGATAAACAAACACAATGGGTCAAGTGGTTACCTCTCGCTGAATGGTGGTATAAGACTTCCTTCCATACTGCAGCAAAAATGACCCCATTTATGGCACTTTATGGATATCATCCACCATCGATCACATCATCTTTAAGGGAAAATTCAAAGGTTCAAGCAGTGGAAGATCACATCGAGCATCAACAAGAAGTTCTCTAACTCTTAAAGGATAACCTGAATTTGGCACAAAATCGAATGAAACAACAGGCAGATCAACATCACAGCGAGAGAAGTTTTGATGTAGGAGATTGGGTATTTTTACGGCTACAACCATACAAACAAATGTCCCTCAAGCAAGCTAAGAATGATAATAAATTATCACCAAAGTACTATGGTCCTTACAATGTGTTGCAAAAGATTGGTACTATGGCATACAAATTGGAGCTTCCTGCTTCTTCGCGAGTACATCCAGTTTTCCATGTTTCATGCTTAAAGAAGGTTATAGGTGAAAATCTTCCAGTTCAAACAATATTGCCAGAACTTGATGAGGAAGGAAAATTCATATTGGAACCTGAAGTGGTCATGGAAACAAGAACTCGACAGCTACGGAATCGATCAATTTCAGAGTATCTCATCAAGTGGAAGAACTTACCCACTGAAGATTCTACATGGGAGGATGAGAATTTTATACAGAAGCACCCGTAGCTACTCAAGCGTTGAGGACAACACTTTTTTGAAGGAGAGGGGCATGTTAGGTCCCTATATTACTAGTATAGTCCCTTATTGTTGTTAGTGTAACCCCCTTATTATTATTATTGTACCCCTGTAACCCCCATATTGTTATTATTGTGACCTTAAATTATTATTGTTAGGTCGGCTAGGATTACATTGTGGCCCCATGGACTCCTATATATAGAAAGGAGGTTTTGTAATTTGTATCATCCAAGAATTGTTCATTCATGTAATGTATTGGAGGTTTCCCCCTCGAAGTGGCTTATTTCTAAGGCGTTGATATCTCTTTCTTCTATTTCTGGAGCTGGTTTCACAACAATTACTTCCTTTGGTGGCTTGATTTTCAATTCAGGAATGGCAGTAGGCGGTACTGATTCTGTAGACGGATTCGTTGTCGAGGTAGTAGGTTTATCAGTGGCCTGACTACCATAATCTTTATTACGCGTTGAAACCAAAATATATGTTGAAGGTTTTGTGAAAGATAACATTAACACTTGGGAACTAGGAGTTGGATCTGTAGCAACCATGTTTGTGTCTGATTTGGAAATGGATCTGTCAACACAGCTGACGCATGGGAATTCTTGATGATTTTTGAGACTTCAACGATGTGAGGAAAATCCCTAACAAAGTGTAGATTATGCATGGATAACGAGGTTTCCTAGGTCCATAATATTGATCAGATGATCTTTCCTGCGGGTTATAAGTTTGCTTTTTCTTATATTTCTCCTTTTTCTTACTTTCGGGTTGCTTGTCACTTTTGCCCTTGTCAAATGACACGACATTAATTTTGGAAGAAGGTGCAGGATTAGATGTAGTAGTGTGATGTTTTCTTGCACTGCCAATCAAGCCATCTTTGGCATGAGAGTCCTTTAATTGAGGAGGAATAGTAAAATTAGATCTCGACGCGTTAGGAATTTTTTCATAGAGCGTGCCAGACTGAGTGTAAATCAAGTCTAAATATTGGGCACGAGCGATAAATTTCTCTTCTGTGATGATGCCACCCTTAGCCACATCCTCAGTTATAGATGATAACAGGGACTTAATGAACCATTCAGCAAGGAGTTGATCCGGAACAAATGTCTTAACCATTATACGACGACGACGCCACTCATGAATACGATCAGAAATGTGAGTAGCATTAGTTTGTTTGAAATTGGTCAAGATTTTCATTCCAGTTTCATATCTGATGGGTAACTGGAAATGAGTCAAAAAGATAGTAGCTAGGGCAATGAAATTATCAAAATAAGCTCTAGGTAACTCAATATACCATTTTGCAGCCGGACCTGTGAGCGTACACTGGAAAAGATGTAGTCGAACAAAATCATCATTCAGGGAGTTTGATGAACACCATAAATGATAAGTCATAACATTTGTCGACGGATATTCTCTAGGGTTTCCATTGAACTTAGGAATATCCGAGTGTAATTTGTGAAGTATCACAGGCCACCAAGGAGCAGAGTTAATTGGATCATTAGTTAGCCGATTTAAATATGGTAATTCTAAAGTTGCAACAAAGGGCAACTCTCTATTAAGGTCAGGTTGAGCATAGCCAGGGTAAGATCGAATTGCTTGAGCAACAGGCCTTTGAGCACCAGCATAAGGAATCTTCTACTGGTAACCTAGATAGGGGTTGTTTTGATAAGAAAACGCTTGAGGATTCTGTTAACCAAAACCTGGATATGATACTTGTTGAAATTAAGTTTGAGGCATTTGTGCCTGTGGCTGCCAAGGGGTTTGTCCACCAATGTTATAACCCAAATTAGAATAACTTGGATTCGGTTGATAGGTATAACCAGGTTGTGGCTGTGACATCCCATAAAATGGTAAACTAGCTTGTGAATAACTGATTTCGGATACAGGTTTTTGTAAATTTACCGAAGGATTTGGAGTCTGTGGACCCAACATTTGAGGATATTGAGTTGAAGGACCCGCTTGATAAGGTTGTTGTACAACATTTTGTTTATGTAAAAGGGGTAAAGAGGTATTAAAAAGTGGTAATGATGTGGGCGTAACAGGTTGAACTGGTTGATACGAGTGTATAACCGTTTGTGGTTGGATAGCCAGAGTGGGCTTCCATTAAAAAACATTCATTTCAACATTAGGTTGACCAAAAAGTGACGAAGTACAGTCATATTGAGGACCAAAAGTTCCCCCCCAGCATGAGGAGGATATTAAGACATAAAATATTTCTCTCCAAATGCTGGGAGTCCAGTTGATATGGTACTTGAAGGAATAGACCCAGAAGGATCAGCTTGATATTGTCCTGATGATGTATATAAAGAATCAAGTCATTTAGTACTCACTATAGAGTTACCAGTTAAAATACCAGATGATGACATTGGTAAATTCCATGGACTTGAAGATTCATTAGAGAAAATTCCAGATAATGATTTGGAACCTGATGGGACCATAGGGCCACCATGAAAATATGACTCTCGTGAAGTTGTAAACATCGACGGGGTAGCGAGGGCAAGAGCTGACGTAATTGGAATAGAAGGCCCAACCAAAGATGTTGGTTCAGGCATGGTTACTTGACCAAATGTATACCCTTTTGAATCGACAGGAGTTTGAATAGGAACATGATAAAAAAAGTAGATGGTAACGATTGAGGAAAGGACTCGTACAGGTAAAGGTCCTCCCCAAAATGGGTTGGAGTTAAAGGTGTCTCGTCTTGTGGGATTTCTTCAATCGCAATTAAACCAGGTGGAAGTATTTCACCGTTAGGCCCAAAGTATATTTCAAGTGGTTGATTGTGTGATATGGGAGCCTCAATAGCTATAGAAATTTTTGGGATGACCAAGGTAGGAACAACTTTCGGTTGTTTGACTTCAGGATTCAGATGTTCTGGCAAAGAAGAGATAGGATCTGGATCAATTTTTGGTTGAAAAACTTCGAGTCCACCAGGTATGGTCTCATTGATTGGATGGATCGTGACCGTGGGTAGTTGTGAAGATTCCGTTTCGACAACAGTAGATGAACTGCGATGTGTAGAAACAACTTGAGCTAACTCTGGTTTATGGGAAGTTGATGTTTCACCAGAGGTACAAACTGTACTTGATTCGACAGATCGTGATTGCCTTCGCCTACCAGAAGTAACATCTGGTGGTAAAGGTGGTTTTAATACTAGTCTACACAAACTAAGGGGGAAATGATTTTTTTCTTCCACGATTACTGATTTATTTTAACCAAAAACAAATAAACAAAAAAAAATGGTAATGCTAGGAAAAAGGGTTTACCAAGAAACTGTGAACTGCAGAATACCTCCTGGAGAACCAAGAAGTATGGGTAAGCAATCTCCCCGAATATCATGTTTGGTGTATCACAATTTTCAAGGCATCCGACTTGATTCACTATGGATGGATAGCACCTAAAATTTGTCCTCCCAAATATACCCGAAGGTACATGGAGGCCCAAGTCCATATTAGCGTTGTCTGATGCGAAACTGCATAGTGAGAGCACCCATTTATACTTATCGTACTGTAACACTGTTTGATGTACCTGAAAGTACATGGACGAGCTACGATATACTTACGTACGTGGAGTGAGGTATCACACTCGAAATGTATCGCGGAAAATTTAACGACAACTACTATGTTTTATGATGCAGGAACACATCTCTAGCCTAGACCTTCTAAATGTTATTGTTATGGTTCCAATGCTTTGTTAGATAAATTGAGATAAATTTTATGTTGATCTTGTTTAACAATTTTCCTTTCAAAGGTTCACCGCGATGATGTATTATAAATTCCTAAAATTCCAACTTATAATGATAAACAATCTTTCACTTTTAGTTTTTCAATGAAAATCCTAGCTACTAGAGGGAAAGAGCAAACAATTTGCGAGCAAACAAATCAATGAGCACAAACTAAATGCAGATTTTCCTAATTGTTCCTTTTTCAAATCACACAAAACACTACATGCAAATGCAAGTTTTTCTTTTCAGTTCCTTTAATGTTATGAATGCAGAAAAGAAACTAAGTGCACTAAATCAACAAAAACAAATGCCTTTAACTTTTGAGAAATGAGGAATACAAACAACAATTTCTCTTTTGAAGGAAAAAATGAGGAATTAAACAACAATTTATCCTATCAAGAAACAAATAATTTACGACAATTTCCTTTTTCAAAAGAAAATGGATCTAATGTGAAAATGAAAATAATTTGAAATCAATTCGTCAATGATAAAGAAAAATGCTCTAAACAAACATTGAACAAATTTTCTTTCAAAGGAGGAAGAGGTAGATGAATTCACTGGTCAATATGAGGCTCAGGCATTTTAAAACACAACTAGAAAAAAACCTGAAACAAATTGCAAAGACAAATTCAAGGGAATTTGGATGGTTTCAAGAGGCAATGCAGTCTCTAAAGGGAGACAGTGATTTGCAACGCAGGCCTGAAAGGGAGACAATGCTATGCAAAGCACTGTGTCCTGTCCAAGAGTGCATTGGGCACAGTGTATAAGGAAAAACACAGTTGTTTAACACACTTCTTTTGCAAATTTGGATTTCAAAAAGCCTAATATTTGTGAGTAACAACTACTGGGTGAATAAACATAGAAAATCAAAGGTTAAAACACCTAGGATAAAGAGTAATCTCCCCAGTGGAGTCGCCAATTTGTTATGCGGAATTATGAATTACGGATAAATCATTATTCCCTAGATAGGTGCTAATCTAGAACAACAGGTCAAAGACTTTACGACTATCTTTCCTAACTGTAAATAGACACACAAAATGAAATAAGAAGCTTACTTGGAGTCCAAGCGTTTCCAAAGTCCCCTTTTGTCGCTTTTGTTGTAGCTTCAAATTCTAGCCAGCTGTGAAAAATATTTCCTGCAAGAATGAAAACTAAAAAAAAAAGAGATAGAAATAATACAGATTTATATTCAAGTTATTTAGCTCAATCAATAAAGCATAAACCATATACATCAAATAATAAATCATAATATGGAAAATCAAAGCTTATACAGATGCATATAGGGAATAATAAGCAGTAATATTTATTAATGATAGAAGGGGAGGTTGCAACCCAGTGATTGATTTAGTGTCACCATCTCCAGTAGCATCCCATCTTCATAATAATGCATATATCTCCAGCAATATGTCACTTCAAATCAACTCCTCAATTGAGATTCCACTGGCATTTCTCTACACAAATTCTTCCTTATCAAACACTAAGATCTATGCTCAATTTATAGAGGAGCTGAAGGCAGTTTTGCAATCAATGACTTTCCAATAATAGGAAAGACATGTTCCCAATATTGTAGATGTAAAATGGGCACATGGATTCGAATTTTGACACATGTCACTAGAAATTAAGTGGAAATTCGACGGCCAATTGCCGCTATTCCGAATATTGCTATCGTCGCAAGAGCGACAAATGAGGGTGGAAAAACCGTGGTTTATCATGCCGTCGCAGCTTCCGACGCATGTAAAAAGTGTCGCACTATCGACACTTCTTCCGTCGCTTCCGAACAAGCGTCACTCTTCCGACGTCTCACAAACCGTCGCGCCTCCGACGTTTGTAAACTGTCGCACTTCCGATGAAATGTGGTTCGACGTTTGGAACGTTGCTCTTCCGACGCTTGTAAACGGTCGCAATTCCGACCCAACGTGGTCCGACGTTTTGGACGTCGCTCTTCCGACGTCTGTAAGATGTCGCAATGCCGACGATATGTGGTCTGACGTTTGGAATGTTGCTCTTCCGACGTTTGGAACGTCGCTCTTCCAACATTTGTAATCTGTCGCAATTCCGACGAAATGTGGTCCGATGTTTTTATACTGTCTCTCTTCCGACGTTTCTAGGTTGTCGCAGTTCCGACGTCTACAAGGCGTCGGTAGATCGACGGAGGGTTCAATTTAAAAAAAAAAAAATTGAAACTTTAAAAGACGAGAAATGTTGTTTTGAATATATTATATGAAGTAAAACAGTCCATGAAGTTATTACATTTTCACATCTGAAGATTGGAACCCAAATATCCATCCAGAAAAGTGGAAGTCCCACCCCAGACAGTGATAGAAAAATACCCCATGTCACATACAGTGACTTGATATAAAACCCAGTAACGGTCCACATGGAGATTATCGACAATCTGAGAAAGCATCCAAATATGCCCGAGGCATCTATAAGAAAGTGAAATAGCAGTATGTAGAATAGTAAAGCAACAGATAGAGCACCGACGTCCATTGTTCCAAATACAAATTAAAGTACCCAAAATCCTTGAACAGAGAAAAACGCTAATCATGTGAGGAGTGTGATATGTCCAAAATATAAAAAGACCATCAGACCATATCAATAAACCAGCAACATAGAACAACATCGCTAGTTTTGAAGGCAGAATGATAAACATTAATCATTTTTTTTTCAGAAGAGAAAAAATGCTATTTTTAATATATTATATGAAGTAAAACAGTCCATGAAGTCATTACATTTTCACATCTGAAGATTGGAACCCAAATATCCATCCAGAAAAGTGGAAGTCCCACCCCAGACAGTGATAGAAAAATACCCCATGTCACATACAGGGACTTGATATAAAACCCAATAACGGTCCACATGGAGATTATCGACAAATCTGAGAAAACATCCAAATATGCCCGAGGCATCTATAAGAAAGTGAAATAGCAGTATGTAGAATAGTAAAACAATAGATAGAGTACCGACGTCCATTGTTCCAAATACAAATTAAAGTACCCAAAATCCTTGAACAGAGAAAAACGCTAATCATGTGAGGAGTGTGATATGTCCAAAATATAAAAAGACCATCATACCATATCAATAAACCAGCAACATAGACCAGCATCGCTAGTTTTGAAGGCAGAGTGATAAACATTAATCATTTTTTTTTCACAAGAGAAAAACGTTGTTTTGAATATATTATATGAAGTAAAATAGTCCATGAAGTCATTACATTTTCACATCTGAAGATTGGAACCCAAATATCCATCCAGAAAAGTGGAAGTCCCACCCCAGACAGTGATAGAAAAATACCCCATGTCACATACAGGGGCTTGATATAAAACCCAGTAACGGTCCACATGGAGAGATTATCGACAAATCTGAGAAAGCATCCAAATATTCCCGAGGCATATATAAGAAAGTGAAATAGCAGTATGTAGAATAGTAAAACAAAAAATAGAGTACCGACGTCCATTGTTCCAAATACAAATTAAAGTACCCAAAATCCTTGAACAGAGAAAAACGCTAATCATGTGAGGAGTGTGATATGTCAAAAATATAAAAAGACCATCAGACCATATCAATAAACCAGCAACATAGACCAGCATCACTAGTTTTGAAGGCAGAGTGATAAACATTAATCATTTTTTTTTCACAAGAGAAAAAACGTTGTTTTGAATATATTATATGAAGTAAAACAATCCATGAAATCATTACATTTTCACATCTGAAGATTGGAACCCAAATATCCATCCAGAAAAGTGGAAGTCCCACCCCAGACAGTGATAGAAAAATACCCCATGTCACATACAGGACTTGATATAAAACCCAGTAACGGTCCACATGGAGATTATCGACAATCTGAGAAAGCATCCAAATATGCGCGAGGCATCTATAAGAAAGTGAAATAGCAGTATGTAGAATAGTAAAGCAACAGATAGAGTACCGATGTCCATTGTTCCAAATACAAATTAAAGTACCCAAAATCCTTGAACCGAGAAAAACGCTAATCATGTGAGGAGTGTGATATGTCCAAAATATAAAAAGACCATCAGACCATATCAATAAACCAGCAACATAGACCAGCATCGCTAGTTTTGAAGGCAAAGTGATAAACATTAATCATTTTTTTTTCACAAGAGAAAAAACATTGTTTTGAATATATTATATGAAGTAAAACAGTCCATGAAGTCATTACATTTTCACATCTGAAGATTGGAACCCAAATATCCATCCAGAAAGTGGAAGTCCCACCCCAGACAATGATAGAAAAATACCCCATGTCACATACAGGGACATGATATAAAACCCAGTAACGGTCCACATGGAGATTATCGACAATCCGAGAAAGCATCCAAATATGCCCGAGGCATCTATAAGAAAGTGAAATAGCAGTATGTAGAATAGTAAAGCAACAGATAGAGTACCGACGCCCATTGTTCCAAATACAAATTAAAGTACCCAAAATCCTGCAACAGAGAAAAACGCTAATCATGTGAGGAGTGTGATATGTCCAAAATATAAAAAGACCATCGGACCATATCAATAAACCAGCAACATAGACCAGCATCGCTAGTTTTGAAGGCAGAGTGATAAACATTAATCATTTTTTTTTTCACAAGAGAAAAAATGATGTTTTGAATATATTGTATGAAGTAAAACAGTCCATGAAGTCATTACATTTTCACATCCTAAGATTGGAACCCAAATATCCATCCAGAAAAGTGGAAGTCCCACCCCAGACAATGATAGAAAAATACCCCATGTCACATACAGGGACATGATATAAAATCCAGTAACGGTCCACATGGAGATTATCGACAATCTGAGAAAGCATTCAAATATGCCTGAGGCATCTATAAGAAAGTGAAATAGTAGTATGTAGAACAATAAAGCAACAGATAGAGTACCGACGTCCATTGTTCTAAATACAAATTAAAGTACCCAAAATCCTTGAACAGATCAAGAAAAACGCTAATCATGTGAGAATTCTAAGTAAAGTTAATCTATTAACATTGCGAATAAAATTACACCGAAGTCAAAAAAATTGCCTGGCCATACTCATGGAAAATTTGTCATCAAAAAATCAAAAAATTAAGAAGACTGCCCTCATACGGGGAAACCAGTCTTGAACGTTTAATTTACAGAATTCAAAAATATTACAAAGGTCCAGCACAGTAAAATAAACTAAAAGTAGCCCAATTAAGTGGGCCTACTAAGCAAGAAAAACAAATTAACCAAACTACTCCTCCGGTGGTTCCTCCACGATTCGGCACCATCCTTCGGAAGGTCCAGGATCGCTAGGTGCTACCTCCACATGCATGCCACGGCTCCCCTCCTAAAGGCCCGAATGCTGGCCGGCTTTTTCCGAGCTCAGACCCGCCGGACGGGTGCATTCTTCCTCCGTTTGGGCCTCCTCGCAGAAGACCACAGTGACTAAAGCCGTGATTCGCGGGCGGTTGAGAGAGCAATTAAAGGAAAATTGCGCAGTGCGCGTCGTGGGAGAAGGTGAACTAGCGGTGGGGAAGCCAGGAGCAGGGAAATCCATACGGTGGCCAGATCCTACAAGCCGACCCCTCCCACTCCTAGTATTTGGATATCGACCTAAGTAATAATCACTGGACTGGCCGGAAGTCGACTCTGTTGAGGGGCTGGAGGGAGCGCGCCGGGGTTGACGTCTAGTGCTCCCCCTGCGGCAACGCATCCTATGACGCACACGAGGCATGGGTGCAATCTCAGGCGCAGTGGGCACAAGAGGAGATGAAGAAGCAGAATTGCAATTAACAGAGGAAGACAGACAGAGACAGAACCGAGAGAAATGCAAATATGCAGCAACGTCTAGGCAGAAGTTCAGCTGGCCACTTCTCCTTATCGTCACAGTTAGCAGGCAGTGTAATCCAGCAACCGACTTGTCTGAAAAACCATGGCTAAACGCCATTTTGTCGACCCGTCTACAATGCAATCAAAGGACGCCCGTCATAATTAATCTCTGATCATTAATAATGAGAGCCGAAGGCCGGATCAAATTGGAGCGTGCGGAATCGCTCAGAGGAGTGGAGGTCCGATCTTGAACAGTGTTAAAAATTAATTAATGCAGATTTGATGTGAAAACTTAATTGAATAGCGTTAAATGTTAATGCGATTGATATGAAATCACCATATCCATGTCCCATCACCTTAAACGCCATCGAATTCACCCGCAGCCGGGAGCAGGGCAAGTTTTTATTGAGGACACGTGGCAGAAATTGATTGGAGCGGATCTTTGTTTGGGCCTCTCACGCAGTGGAAATCCGGACCCGTAAAATATTAGGGCTAATTTGATAAGAAATTCGCGTCACAAAATTGGCTGACGTCAGCAGGCTATTTTGGAACGCGAATTTGGTTTGAATTATGGTTTATCGTCGTTTGAAGTCCGGCGGGCTCGACTTAAGAACAATTTTGTTTGATCCCATCTTATAAAATTTGTGTTGGTTTTCTTTGGTAATACACATATTTATAATAAATCATGGGAATACCACACTAAACATGTGGAAAATTTATATAAATAATTATTGAGAACAATCATTTTTATGTAAAAATATCCAAGGCGAGGTCTCTGTAGAGAACCGGGGTCGTGAAAACTGTTCAAATATAAAAATCCCGCTTAATAAAGAGACAAAATTGTTGTGCTTTCGGAACCTGACCCAAGGATTGGACATGAGTTAACAAAAAAAAGGATAGCGGAACCAGACTTGCACCCGTGGTCAAGCCCTCTACCAAAACCACGAGCAGAATCACAAAAGCGGGTTGCCCATATCGCACCGCTTTTGCGGAGTAGGCGGTATTTCCTATTCGCGAGTGATTCCATAGGGAATGCGACACGTGGCGAAGTGACCCCGGAAAACAACCGTTTAACCCACGCCATCGCACGTCAAAGCCCGACGTTGGAAGCCGAGCGAAATTGCCAAGAGTCGTTGATTTGGAGAAGGGCCATCGGACGGTGGTCGCACGTTGAACTTGCCCGGAGGTTAACTAAGGTGTGTGGAGGATAGCCAGGTACGATACGAGTGTTTGATTGGTTATTGATATATATAGGTGGGGCTGGAGTATAATGAAATTGTTTAATTAAACGAT
This sequence comes from Pinus albicaulis, assembly GCA_034641835.2. Lineage (NCBI taxonomy): Eukaryota > Viridiplantae > Streptophyta > Pinopsida > Pinales > Pinaceae > Pinus > Pinus albicaulis. The sequence goes on along the minus strand of JAXQQM020076036.1, from coordinate 95,594 downwards.
TGGCGGATAATTAGCATAAGTCTGGAGCGTGATTGTTGTAAGGCTGGGTGGTGAAATATAGATCCGAAAGTTCATTACAAGTTATTTATTTAAAAAGAAACGTGGAGTATAAATACAAAGTGTTGAAAGTTAAACATTGGTTATAAGGCTTGGAGATAATATAAAGTCGAGAATATAAATTAAAGTCCACGCATTGTGGATAGTATTTATTTATCAAATTCTACGAATTTCTACGAATTTGATAAATAAACCCGAAGAAAGAAGAAGTCAATTAAGACTCAGGCTGGAGGAAAAGAACGGGGTAAACCAAGGGAAAATGCTGACAGAGCGATTGTAGACACACCAGCTCTCCTTAGGGGTCCAATTTCAGTTTTGTTATGTCACACGATGATCTCTCTTCTCTGGCATTTACTTGTATTGAAGATCACTATTCTAGGAATAAGGAGTTATTTTCTCCAAAAATAACCCTAGCCAAACATTGACAATGCATCAAGGATATCTTTCTATGCTTCATAAGTACATATGTTCTACTTCTAAATCATGTCTTTGAAGTGGTTGTTTTGCTGGAAATTATTCACCAGTTGGTTTCATACCAAAGTCTTTTTCACATTTTCAGCATCCAATACATGAAAAAGATAATGGTTTAAAACAACATAAATATTTGAAATTTGCAAGAATTGTCTGGCACACTTTGAATATGAATTTTAAAGTCAAGTGCATGATGCTGTATAGGATCAAGTGTCATTTTGAATACCAAATGTTTCACAAGAAACTTCTCAACATGCTACCCTGCAGTAAGGATTAAATGACAATATTGCATCAACTATTTCCATATTAAAAGTGCACCTCGACCATAAGACTAAACAACTACAAATGTTGTAGATCTAACAAGACCACACAATCAAATGTATTCCACAAGGCCAATACCGTATGAAAAATGAAAAGGAGTTTGCAACCAAAAATACCTTAGGCAACTAATTCAATTAGATACACCAAACCATCAGCAAAAATGAAAACCAGCCTACTCAAAAGGCAAGCATTTACCTCCTTTGACAAAATTTTGAGTTCCAAAACAAGGGCCTTTATTGTCTTGTCAATGCCCCTAGTAATTTGAACGGGGTTTGCACCTACTACAACAACCTAAAAAAAAAGGTTTCATTTCAAATTATTTTCCACAAATTTAAGATACAACCATTGTCAGTTTTGTATTTCCTAACAAGCTCATAAATTTTGACAAAAGAACCAAATTTTTTTAATACCTGATAGCAATTTTTTTCACTCAAAAACTATCTTAGAATCAATAAGCCCAACCAAAACTAAAAAACCAAACACCATAAGACCCTACGGTAAAAATGAATAGATGATTCGGAATCCTCAAGAGTGATTTTCATCGCATAAAAAGTTACCTTTACACCTCAATTTATTTAACCTCAGGCATAATCTTTAATCAACTACTAAAGAGAAGGACTAGCTGCAAAGAGAATATTTTTTTGGAGGTTGTTTAAGATGCCATCCAGAATTTAATTTAGCATTTAAAATTCCTCGCAAGTTTTTTGTAGATTACCAGAAATATATTTCGACAGATTAGACAAACACAAAATAACCAAGTATTGTTAATCTACACTAACCAAATTAAAACAAAATAGAATTTTTACTTTAACAGCTTTGTAAATTCAGTATGAGGACACGGAGCATTAATATTGATCAAGAGGAAATTGAAGGGAACTTGAAAACGGTAAACCGACCTTAATTTTTTATAGGTACATTGATTATAATCGTAGGTTAAATTAAAAGTGTACGCTATGATCCTGCATTGAACGTATGAATTATTGAAATTCAACTATCTGATTTTGAACGACGGAAATGGTTCTTTACTTGTTTTGATAGTTTAATAGTATAAGAGATGTTTTAAACATATGTTATATATATATCATATGCTAAATGAAAGGTGTGGGCTAGAATCTCATTAATCACTATTTTTTTAAAAGAGGTTTATTATAATATTGAAGGTGTTACAACATATAAAGAAAAAGGTCAAAAAGCTATAGTTTTTTTATAAAAATGACGTAAATTTTTTATTACATTAAAGAAGAAGAAAAGTGAAATACCAGTGTAACTTTTTATGTGAAGGGCTACAGTTGGTGAAGTGAAAAAAACACAAACAGAAAGTGTTTTAGAGACAAGAGTATGCTTGTTTTGAAATGTATAAAGAGTTAATTTTATAAACGTTTTTGTAATGTTAATAATTAGACTCATGAGTAAAGGTAATAGTTTTTTTGAGTTATTGAAGGTAATAGTTGTTCAGCAGGACAACTCGTCTCCTCGTCAAAGAAATTTTATTTTCCGTATTAGAGGAAGGAGATTTATTCTCCATTCATTGTTCTAGAATTTTAACATTCCAACATGTAAAGAATGATGTTGTGGTTCCATCCCCCAAATAAAACGATGTCTTGCTGCACTTGCCTTAATTAACTTGGCCTAAATATTTTCAATGTGGTCCTCGAATTAAACTAATAAAAAGGGCCAAAACCATAGAATTGAGATACATTTCATTACACTATCAATAACAATAAAATTTGACTACCCATAACCCTTTCCTTTTATTGTTGTGAAAATATTTATGCATTACTCTAATGTGGCTATTCCATAGGCTGTTAGACCACTCGGGTAACAAATATGTTTCCTTTCACCTTTGAGTTTTCAAATTATGCTACCAAATTCAAGACATTTAAGAGGGGGAACTAATACAACGTTAAAAAAGAAAACCAGAAAGCACACATCTACAAATTACCTCCTTAGCTACTCACACCATCAATATTAATCATTATTTTCGAGAACCATGCTTGCTCTCCAAGACAAATATTTGCCCTTCTGCCTCCAAGGGTGGCCCCAACAAGATCAAGAGGTTTGTTCACACTCAATTCGCAAGACAAATTGACAATGCTTTCAGTAGGTGTGCACTGAATGCCAGACCATATGCCAAAACAACCCCTCCATGAAAATTAAAATAACACATTAAAATCAACATAAGTGGGCATGAAAGATCCACCACAAAGGGAAGTCACGTATGTGCACCTTCCTTTAAAACATAATTTTTTCTCCGACCTGCAATTTTTTTGTCAATGAGCTATCCTTGTTGAAGTACAACTCCTTTCTCCATAGATCTTGTATTAACTACCTTCTCCGTCATGCAATCTCAAAGTCCTCTCGCTGGAGCTTATTAAAGGAAATGGTGAAAATCGAAAGAGAAGACAATTGTCTCCATTATAATTATCAAACATTGCACCCGGCTCTTCTTCCCCTTTCCATTGTTACCCAATGAGGTAGATGTGGAAATTGTTGTCATACCACCCAAAGAAGAGGCCATCTTCTCTTATGATGAATATAGAATTACAAGATCTTCATATTAGTATGAACCTTTAAAAAACATGACTCCTAATGCTAAAAACCACTTTTAAGTTGTAACAAAAACTAAAACAACTATCGCAACTTTTAAGTAAACTTCGGAGCATTAAGAGAAACAAACAAGAGAAATACAACCACAATCCTCATTTTAATGAGACCGGACTATATAGTTGCACTAAGATAATAGAGAGAAATCACGACTATATTATGGGCCAAAGACAAAACAATCTTTAACCAAAGGTCTCTCGTGGCCTTCATGTTGCCAGAGGTTGCACATTTAATTTAAATTCTCGACCTCTCGTGCCCATCTATGAATGCATCCAATGGGATACCCACATCAAATGATCCTTATATCCCCAAAAACAAATTCCCTACTACAAGAGCACCGCATTGATGGATCACCCCACACCATCCCACCCATCAGGAAACGTGAAAAAGGAAACCCAGAACAAACTTTCCTGAACATTCCAGACACTATATGGGCGGTTCTTAAGGAATCAACCAAACTATCTAAAATATGCCCATCAACCAAACTACAGTATTATGACAACATTCAAGCTGGTGCACCGACCTGATTGCCATAGAGAAACTCAAACTCACCGAAATAGAATGTGGCACCACTTCCGAGATTGGTATGCCAATTGGTACAAGTGGTAGACAATTAAAAGTACCAACAATGAGGTGATGCAGGAATGACATGAGGATAAAATATCGAAATCCCCAACTGAGAACTAAAGTTCATCACCAACCTGAGATCGCATACAACTTACATGATGTAACCTATGAAATCGAATGGAGAAATCGTAGTAACCATAAAGTAACCTATGTAACAATAAATTTGATTCATCCCCGAGTGGTAATGGAGAACATAGTGAACAACAGAAACATGCATAGTTGCTTACAATCAAATAGATGAAAAAACACATACAAAAAACCTAGATAATAACTGCGAACAAGCTATATTTAGGTCACATGAACTGTAGCGAACTTACAAATGTGATATTACTAACTCGGTCAAGCGACAAGCAAAAATATCCCGACATGACCATGGTTGACAAGTTGTACTGCCTATGATGCAAGAAGATTTGCACCGTGACCGCCAAGTCAATCAAAATCCATCATTATCTATACAATAAATACAAGTAATTGATGGGCATTTTTACTCTAAGATGCACGGCGATATTGTTAACATATGTTGAAAATGTCAAAATATACTTCACGTCTTCTTCGCTTTCCGAACAATTTATCGGAGTCGCATGAACTTGGAACAAGCTCTACTTATTCAAAGAGTAGCAACTAAGTCAACAAAGGACTTTTTCGTTGCCATTACCGGATCAAGGAGGCCGATCCAAGATTAAATCGCCTCTAATAAATTATTCTCTACTAAACAGGCCAACCACGTGAAGGTGGCTCTTATGGCCCCCCGCTCACATCACTCTCAATTCCCCACCCAATCTATATTTCATTTTTTACTTTCATGAGCATAAAAAAAAAAATCAATAACAATAAAACAATTCAACAAAAGCCGTAAGGAAACATTGCAATTAATGCTTGACATAAAAATATATGATAAATGAGTTTTTTATATAACGTAAAAACGTTCCAAGCATGGGTACTTGTCTTATAATAATACAAATATTTATTGTCAATTTTTCTTTTCTTTCTTCCTATTTTTAAAGCTCCTAATTACATCATCAATATCATCGTGTCATTCCCGTTTCATGCCTTTTCAACTACACGTTGACCTAGAAGGCGTATTCAATGGTTCAGGCTCATCCAAAGGATGGGCATCGCCTACAAAAATAAACATAATATTAAATTTTAATTGTCATTTTTAAATATCATTGTTCAGTTCGGGTAATATTAATAAAAAATTGCAATGAGATTATTTACCTGGTGCACCAAATATCGTCACGACCTAGTTGCGTGTCACGATGTCCGGGTCTCATCCAAGATCTGGCATCGCCTACAAAACAGATAATATTAAATTTTAATTATCGCTTTGAATACCATTAACTAGTTCGTAATATTAATAAAAAAAAAATTGTAATGAGATATTTACCCGGTCCACTGTATTGTCGTCAATACCTAGTTATGTATTGTCAATGATGTTCCCCGTCTCATTCAGTTGACGGGTGACGCTTACAAAAATGGGATAATATTAAATTTTAATTGTCAGCTTTTAACATCATTGAACTAGTTCGCAATATTAATAAAAAATTGCAGTAATGAGATTATTTACCCGGTAATCAGCTTGTCGTCATTTACCTAAATAAGGTTGTCAATGATAAACCGTCTCATCCGTATGATGGGGCATCAATTACAAACAAGATAATATTAAATTTTAATTGTCGTGGCTTTTAAATATCATTGAACTAGTTCAAAATATTAATAAAAAAATTGCAATGAGATTATTACCTGGTGCACCAAATATTACCATTGAGATCAAGGCTCGCTCTTCCTCCGTGCAGGATCTCAAGGAAACATTATCCGTCATTTCAAAAAACGCGTAAGGACAACCATCAAGGTATAATTAGGAAAAAAATTATAAGTGGAAATTAATTACCGGCCACTACTACACGAGAAAGGGTGATTGTTTCCGCCTCGTCCCCACTACAACGATCGTGCTGTACAAGAGGACTATCTATATGGCTCTAAATCAGATTATTTGCCTCATTTAGGTGAAGCCCCCTGATTTAAACAAAGTTGTTAGACATTAAATTTATGGACAAAAATAAAAATATTGAAAGGTTACTGTTTTACCTTATCAAAGTATCTCCGATCTTGGCGACCAGCCCAAGCTTAAAGCGACGCTCAACTACAAACATAGCCAAAACTAAAATACATTTTATCTCTCCGTAGTTTAAGCTCAAGTCATCACCCTACATTACATATGATTTGTGTATTTTTAATCATATTCGATAGATTACAAAACGCGAAGGCTATACAATTAATTATGATGTTTAGCTACTTAATTACAATTTTTGTTAGCTTCATTTCAAGTAGCCAAATTCCTCTAGCCGAGTCATGGATGGCCCTTTTTCTCAATCCTAGCTTTGTCAGTTTCGAGGTGCCGGAAACCTAGCATGAAAATATTGAAGTCATATATGTAGTAGGCACACTTTTATTTTGTGACATAAAGAAAATAAAAGCTATTGAATTAAAAGTTAAAATTTACCTCATGTCCAAATAAGTATTTTTCCTTCTTTCTTGCCCTTTTCTCTTTTCCGTCATGGATGAGCAGTTAATTTAAGAACCCCCCTAAATTTATATATAAAATAGGTGAACTTCATGATGGCTGTGAAAAAATGGAAGGCGATTTTATTAATAATATAATATGTATATATAATTTTTTGGCGAATCTCTCAAAAGATTATATTATCCTGTAAAATCATGGCGAATCACCAGTACAAATGGCGAATCACTACTACAAAATGGTGAATCGTTATCTAGTGGAGTTCGGAGTGTTGGTTCCAATGAAGATATGGTAATTGAACCAGGAGTAGAAGGAAGAGAACCACCGAGATCAAGCATGGCACATGGTGACTCGTGAGGGAAGTAGTTCTCGTGTAGTTTGGAAAACACGTTCTTCTAGTTCTGCTAAGCGTAGTGTTGTTTGTCATGCTACTACTAGCACTGATATTGAGGTTGGAGAGGAGTTTGAGGAAAGGTAGCAGTGGTGGAGAATTACAAAGAGTACCCCATGATGGGCTCCATTTTTCCCTTTGGTATTTGTGCCCGCAAGACCTTTTGTCCATTGAACCAACAATTAGTCATTCAACCAACAATCAACTTGACTGAGTTGATTAGGTACGAGTCAAATTAGACTAATCTTCAAAACTATGCTTTGCACTATCCCATATTTATCACACTAATGCTACACAACATTGTGCATTTGCACCTAACTCTCAATAATTCTTTTCCAAGAAAAATATATAATAAGAAAAATATTTTACTATATTCTAAAAGGTGAAGATGTCAAAATCATGCCACAAAGTGAAAGGAAATAAAATATCTTTCCTCAAATATCCATTGACTTGTTATGACACAGGTGGTGAAGAAGGTCCAGAATCCAATCAAGTAGCAAGATAACCCAAATCATGCATGCCACCATATCCTATAATATCCTTCCAGCTCTTCCTGAAGAACTATTGATCCATTGACATGAATTGTTGCTCTTCATGATTATTAACACCCAACTGCAAAATCTAAGGACTTTATAGCTCAACAATGTAGCTATACTAGACTCAAAATTAACATTTTTTGAGTTCAATGATAGATCCATCTCCTGCTTCTGAAAAACCTATGGACCAATTTCATCTTTGGGCCAAATGTATACAACCAAATGCTGAAAACCACCAATCATCATACTAAGTATGGTCCTCTATTTTTTCTGTCAAATATGGGAACCCAACTCAAGATCTGTGACAATTTCCCTGGGGGATCCATTTAAACTTATGTGGTTACTCTTGATTTCCCAAGCAGAGAAAAACAAAAATCTTTCTCAGTATTCAGATCTCAATTCTCTTGTCAGATTTCAATCCAAAAGGTTTAATGGTTTTCATATGGGATCAAGTAATTTAGAACCTTGCAACATATATTGTCAAAAATAATTTCACCATGAAGCACAAGTTAGAAAAGAAGCCCCAAAACCTTTACTCTTATATAATTTCTGAAAAAAAAACATGTAGCAATAGAGTCTATGGTAGTTTCAAGTAGCATAAATATCCTTGTATATGCACAATTCAGTCCTTTTATTGACTCATGGTCCTCTGTTAAAACAAGCTCACTGCTTGACATACTCAATATAGATTGTTAACAAAAACATCCAAACACATTTTACTATGATACCCCTATACTCAACTGTGTATCGACATATATAATGCATTAAAAACCCTTCTCTTCCCAATACCAATCCTGATGAGAGAAATTCCAACCATATACATATGAACTCGAACATTGAAACCCATCTATAAGTAAATGTCATAAGTCATAGTTTTTTAAAGGAGTATCCGATCAAATCAGTAGATCAAAAACAACATTTAGATTTTATGGTGCAGATGGTTCCGCATACAACAAATTAGTGAAAATATTATGACCATAGTTCAAATTGTTTCATCCCACTCAGCCAAAACATCCCTTACTCAATAGTAGCAATATGTCCTTTATATCTTAGGGAAATATTTTTAGTAGTTACTCTTGCAATATTTAGTGACTGATCATAGAATAGTATTGTCAAACATGAGTCATTGAAAAAGGGTCTTGGGGATCCAAATCACAACCAATCAAATCATACAATGATATGTTATCTATAGTATCATTAAGGGTAGATCAATAAAAGGCACTCCGCGTCACTGTAGCAGAGAAAATAAGCAGAAGCCTCATACTCCAAGGCATCACACTAGAAAACTGCCAAAACCAAGATGTAAATATCTAGCAACTAAAATCATGAAGCCTCCCAATGAAAGAAACACACATTATAGATGGAAATATTTTTTTAGTAAAGAGAATGGGCAATGCCAACTACATAGAATAAGAATAATCTTTTTCATTTGTATTCTTATGCAACATTTATGTTTGTGATTCAGGAAAACAAAATGATGGTTTCAACCATTTAAGGATTTGGGGCTACTATTTTATCAAAATTGCATGAATATCAACTAAAAACACAAGTCCAAAGCCCATTGATGTCCACTCATTATGAAAACTTAAGACTTGGGTCATATGGAAAAATGGATAAGATTGATCACAAACATAAAATGAAGGAATACACCAGAGAAACAGCTGAGGTGACTGCAATCCCCTGTAGAAGAATTAACCCCTGAAAACTTAAAAAACAATCTCTTAAAAGTACATGCAATTCATAGACATTAACAGTGCAATTTCCACAAGGATGAATCTACAGATATTTTTGTTGTAAGGAATATAGGAAAAATATTGTTTTGATTTCATGTCAAGGCCACATTTAAAAACGATGTATCTCCAGTCTGAAAACAAAAGAATGAAATAAATGACTTTAAGTACATATTTGAGTTGGACAGTATGCCTTTCACATAAAACTCTTGTGCTTCCACTGTATTAGTCCTTAAACGCATTTACAACAAGAACTAACCTAACAAAACTTAAAAATGATCTCTTGGACTACTAGGAATGCATAGATATTGACAATAGAATTTCTGAAAGGTACAATCCATAGACCCATACCTGATAAGGAATATAAGAAATATCATTTGATTGCAAATCAAGGTTAAGTTTAAAGTGTGATGCATCTCCTATCTGAAAAAAGAGTAAAATGAAGCAGACTTCCCTCTTGCAACTACAACATGTTCATCACCCTCCTTCAAAATGCATGGGTTAAATGAGTTCAATTTTAAGCAAAGACAAATTTACTCTACCGCAGAATCCTGGACCCTATATGCATGCCATTATCTTTCCCCTTCTGAATAAAATGGTACCAATATCTATGTGCCACACCACAATATGGTACCACCATATGTCCATGTTATCAAAAACATATCCAACATATGTGCCACATTTTAAATCTAAAATGAAAAACACAAGATATTGGGCAAAGAAGCATTTTCATAAGCACTGTGCCACATAACACCATGGTACCACCATATGTCAACGTTATTTAATACACATCAAGTCAAATTTGAATGAAAGTCAAATTTCCAAGATACATCATATACCTAGGAAAACCTACATCTAAGAAGCCTCGACAATTGCATTCTGATCTGCAGTAAATAAAACTTCTTAAACATATAACAAAATATAGAAGTGTCAAACTCATTCTTATGAAACAACATACATTTCAAATTTGTAATGGAAACTGGACAGATGTTTACAAGATGGTACAAAAACATGCCTTCTATTTTGATAAAAATAAGGGGTGACTCTTTACTTCTCAACAACAGTAAAAGTTCCGTCAAATGCAAAATGTAGAAATGTGAGCATTTCCCCTTTAGGGTAACTACCATAGAGACACATTTTGTTGAGTGCAATGTTGCTGCTTATATGTGGTTCATGTTCCAGCTTCTCGAATCAAGGCCTGCTCCTCTTTCACATTCCATCATACACTTGTGCTTCAAATTCATTATGCAGTGGTATAACAGTGCATACTCCCTAGACACTTCATCTAATATGTGCTAGCATATATTACTCCATGTTGATTTCTTCCCAATTATTATGATTCCATGTGTTGTTTCCTAGATTAATGTAACACCTAAAAGAGGACCCCCATGTATATTGGGCATATTATGTTTAAACTTTAGGCTACTGAGCCAAGATGTGTTGGGTCTGTGTGCCAATGTGTTTTTAGGTATTTTAGGGGCCAATGGACCTATGCTTATATGTTTTGAGGCTAGAGTGCCTTGTGATTTTACGACAGTGAGCTATCTGCTATCTACTAACATTAGTAATAATACACTATTGCTACAAACCAAGTCAAACAAGAGAAATGGGGGGCTAGGACACCACAAGTTGGAAAGGGGAGCTAAGGGCTAAGTGATGAGAGGCTTAAGCCTAGGGCGCTAAGCCATTATTAAAATGAGATTAAAGTCAAAAGTGCATGTGTTTATCTTAAACTGGAAAAAGGGGTTTCTTGTAGTGCCACTTGTCAAAAGCAGCACGTGCATGTTAAAGTTGGGAGTTTAGTGTAATTCCCAATCCTTCCTTCCATCATTCTCATTCAATTTTACCATTGTGACTAGGCGACATGCTCGGGAGAAAAACTAGATATGGAGATTACTACGCTACCCTGCTAATCCTAGTTAGATCTGGGTGTGCACTTCTCCTTGGGTTGCCTTGCATTAGGCTTGAGCTTTGGAGGGAGAAGTGTTAGCATGGTTGTCATTGATGGCAATGGAGCAGCAAAGGGTGATGGAAAAGGGTCAGTTAATGTATGCACAGTTGAAGTTGGTAGCATGCTTGTAAGAGGTTGCTGATGTATGTTGCAAAGTCAAGGGATGTTCAAGGTATGTTGTTGAAGTGCTTGGTTGGTGCTGAGTAGGTGTTGTTGATCAGGAGATGAAGGAGCTGAGTATGAGGCATGTTGGAGGTAGCTTGCATTTGTTCTGCTCGCATTTATTGCTATGCTGTTGGTTGATGGTAGTATGTTGCAGAGGTATATTATGTGCACATGATAGTGGAGCTGATTTGCTTGAAGAGTTGTTGTTAAAGATTCATGAAAAAGATGTGTTGCTTGAAGAGTTGTTTTTAAAGATTCATAAAAAAGTTGTGTTGCAAGGCAATGGCAATGGCAAATGTTGTGTTGCAGATACTGCAAAGGTCGGTATTGAAGGTACGTGAATGCTTGTTGGCAGATGTGATGTTGTGATGTATTGCAGAGCAGCAAGATATATTAGGTAGAGATTGAGCTCTGTCTTCTACAGCTGTAGAGAGCAGCTGAGGTGACTTCTAAGGGCCAACAAAAGGAAATCATTCTAGTCGAAGTACCCTGCAGGTTGACTTTCTAAACAGCTTGCCTTGTGCAGTCACAGTTTTCACTAACTGGCATGCTACAAAATATACAGGGCTCATACAACAATGTGATCTTATTGTAGCTTCCAGAAGCACAATTTGCTCATGGATTTCCATGATGAAACTGTAGAGAGTAGCTGAGGGACTACTAAGGACCTACAAAAGGAAAGTATTCTAGTGAAAGCACCCTGCAGGTTGACTTTCTAAACAGCTTGCCTTGTGCAGTAATAGTTTTCACTAACTGGCATGCTGCAAAATATACAGGGCTCATACAACAATGTGATATTATTGTAGCTTCCTGGAGCACAATTTGCACATGGATTGCCATGATGCAACTGTAGAGAGTAGCTGAGGGACTGCTAAGGACCTACAAAAGGAAATTATTCTAGTCAAAGTATCCTGCAGGTTAACTTTATAAACAACTTGCCTTGTGCAGTAACAGTTTCCACTAACTGGCATGCTACAAAATATATAGGGTTCATACAACAACAAGTGCCCTCTCATGCAAGCTCCAAGAGATGGGGAGTTAAGTCTCCACCAACACCCATTACTCCAGAGTCCATACTACTCTCTCATCGACATGTGAGCTTATGTTCAATACAATGGTTGAATTGGAAAATGTATGTGGGTTTATTTTTATGTCAATTCTGGAAGGACTCAATGCCATTGATTTCACCCCTATTCTCGAGCTGCACAGCATTCTAACACTAGTAGCAAGCAAGGGTATTCTGCTCTAAGAATAATGTGGTGAAATTTTGTTAAATCCCAAGGCAACTCTTTGCAGTGCTAAAAGGTGAGGGGTAACCCAGTCTGGAACTTGTCTTTCTCTTCAGTAAAAATGGGCCACTATCATTGTAGGCATAAATGATGCAACTTGTATGAATTTTGAGAGGTTCAACAAGGGGTTAAGTGTTGTGAGCTTGAGGTTGTTCAAACCCAATGATGTGTGATGAATTTCACCATTTACTGCAATCAATAGCAAGAGGATTGTGAAAGTACATTAGAAGCCAAAAATAGGGCAAAGGTCCATGTGCAATGGAAAATACACCCTGACTACAGAACCTTAAGGAAATGAAGGAGATCACCAACTTCATGCAGATTGAAGCTAGAGTTTCAGATTGGTTCTCTAAAATCCCTAGTTAGTAGAATCTCGAGTCACCTCTACCTCCCATAGGAGATGGTTTCAACTTTCATCTCCTACCCCGTCAACTTCTAAATTGTTGAGGACTCCTCATTTTGCAACTTTCCCATGGCCAGGGATGAGGATTTGTGCATCTAACACTCCAAAACCAAAAGTGGAGGATCCTACAAGTGAAATCAACACTGTGGAACAATTTGACATGTAAATGCACTCAACAAAAGCAACAATGGGGACTCAAGTGGGACTAAAACCTTAGAGCATTTCTAATCTGTTTTGTATATCTATAGTATTTTGTCATTGTTTCAGTTTGCAAGGAAATATTCCTTCGAAGCCGAAAGAGAATAGAATAGGGTGGGCAAGATTAGGGAATTTTGGATACGAGACTGTCTCAGGCTGCAGAAAAACACTAATATATATGTGTGTGTATTATACCATTGTCCAGTTTGGCTGCAGCTTTTTCTAGTTCAAAAGGACTGGATGAAGACAACGAGTATGCAAACTCTTCTTCCAATTTTTTAAAAGGCAGTTCATCTCTAAACTTAAATGCTTTACCCATCGTTTAGTACATTGTTGAACCTTTGCATATACTATAATGAAACAGAAGGTTTAACTTTACTCTATATCAGGCTGAATATATCAAGCTATCAGCATGTCTTTGGACAAATGTATTACAAATCAAGAATCTCCTGCACTTAAATGTATGACCGGGGCATTTTTGTATTTTCATGTATTGTTAATGTAAATATCCTTGTTCATGTTAAAAAGATAAAAGACATAAATTTGCAAATCAAAAGCAGAGCACTTGAATCTCTTGAATAAAATTTTAACTGGACAGGTAGTAACTTACGCTTGCACAAAGCTCCAATTGGCAATGCCTCCGGTTGAAATATTTGACATGGGAGACCCTAAAACCAAGTGAAATTTCACCATATGTAAGCTAAGAAAAGGTCAAATCACTGTAATCGTAAAACTTATAGACAATTCCCTTAGGAATGAGAAATATAAATGAATGTCCAACATTTTTGGCTGCATTTTTCATACTATGCCCATAAAGATGTATACAAGAATATTTTCAGTCAACTACAAAAGGGCATCTCCAATCAAACAATAATGAATTTCCATTAGCCTCTGCTGGAGTATCTTCAGTATCTGATCTTTTGAATAGGCACGAAATGTCATAACCAGAGGTTTACCTGCCAAAAAGAAATTTTTGATCTAAGGATGGTATGAAATCTATCTACTGTAAAAAAATAAAAGCCAACACCCCAGAATTCAAATGGAAAAGCCTTCAATTAATTTAGGCAATAACAGTGTCTTGTTTATCATACAGCTAGACCAATCAAGAGGCATGAGATCCTTGACACTCACATAACCTCACAAGGTACAACTGACGGGATTCATCACCAATGACCAAACTAATCAACTCTATCATCAAATAGTTCATGACCAAAAATTCCAATATCAACCATGAAAGGAAACCCAGGCCAGTGAAAGAAAGCACTGCTGTGGACCACACCAAGGTTAAATCCTCAAAAGAAGTGGCCAATGCACCACCTGCAAAGGGACCATTGATCTACCCTAAGGACCATTTAGTGGAACCAGGTGATTGTACAATGTATGCAGCATCCCACCTCTAAATAGGTGGAAGAGACTTGACACTGCAATATTAAGGGAGCATCTTAAAAAAAGTCAATATCAAAACTAACCAACTACTAGAATTAAAGAAACTGCATATTTTCATTCTCTTTGTATAAATTCAACACTGACACATGCCTATTGCGCATTTTTTATCATTTGCTATACCAAGTCTAGTAATTTCCAACTCCTATGATCCCACCCTTAATCGAAACAGTAGGGTATGTTTTTGAAAGTGTCCAATTGCCAGAACGTTCTGGGGATAGTTTCAAGAAGAATACAGTACTTGTTCACAACTACCTAGCTTGGAGATGACCCCTTCTAGGCAACACTTGGATGACCCAGGATTTTCGCAAAGAGCTCCAACATATGATGTGAATGTCTGCTAGTGCTTTGTTTTGGAAGAGGAAATACATAATAACTCTTCAAAGAAACAAGTCTTGCATACAATTGAGGGATTTCAGAGCATTTTAAACTGAACTGGCACTCCGTGTCAATGCAAAAATTGATGCGCTTCAAAAGGATGTATACTCCTTACCCCTTAGGGCATAGGGTTCTTCATGTAATTCTAATGTCTCTCAATTGTAACTCTAATGTCTCTGGTGTAATTCTGGTGTCATTTTGAGTAATATAAGGTGCATTTTCAAAATAATAAAAAAGGATGTTTGATATCAAAATTAGATATCTTGACATCTTACAACTGATAAAAATGAAATAAAATAAAATTATATAAAAAAAGAAAATAAGAAAAAATTACTCTTACCATGGCTTACAACCAAAATCCATTAACTACATATATATCCAAGATTCAAAGTCACATTAATGCAATATGTCAGCCCATATCCATTTATGGTTTCTAAAGATGATAGACCTTGTTGGCCCTAGCACCATTTAAAAGATGACAGATTTGCAGCTTCTCTAATTGATTGTTCAACACTTGAAACTATCATAGTAAAATAGATTAGCAGGAGGGTCATACCATCAGTTCTGATTTCAAACCAAAATGTTAAATCGTGTAAAACACTGGAATTTTATATTTTGAGATGATGAAATTCAAGGTGCACATCCATGCATATTACAGTCTGACATTCTAACAATTTGGTGCCCACGATCTAGTGTGGAATAACCAAGGCTTTTAGGCTAACAGAAACAAAGTTCCAAACCCATCATAAACAATTTTTATTTCAGAATAGAAATTAATGCCACCTTAGGAAAAATAAAGATATTTCGTCTAACCATACCAAACAACCTGGCTAGAAGTGTATAAATGCCACAATCACTATTATCAGATAAACGCATCTTCTAATGGGTTACAATTACGACAAGGTGATTCTCGTTTCAAGCATGATTATAAAACTTAAAGGAGAGGAGTATTTTCATTTTTCAGAAAAAACAATTCAGTAAAGTACTCCACATTCCACATCGCTTTTACTGTGTGGATGCAGAGGCACTTGCCAACAACCCTCACCACCCCACCTTCTATCTCCATATGTCTCCCATGCAAATATTTCAATATACAAATGGTTATGGTTTAAAATGACATGTGATTTTCATTAAATATTCTATGATAGCAGCTAAACAAAAACAGAATATTTAAGGCAAATGTCAGCACATAACATGACATCTAATAGTTCAAGTGTTTTTCATAATCCTTTGAGAATTGTAAATAATTTATCTAGGTACTTGATTTTTGCATTTAGAAGTAGAAATTGGAAAAAATGTGTGCATATTACACTGATCATAAAATGATGCAAAGGGCAATAGTTCATACAATTTAAGGACTGTAATTTGGGAAGAAACCGATCAGTGAAGTCTATTGAATTTGAAATGCCTGCACAAACAGATCCATCGGGGAGTTTCTCTTACAAACCATTCAATAAAAATATAATTCATGATGTCCGTGAGTAGTAAACAAGAAAAAGATGTCTAGCTTATCCACTACTCTTCAGCTTACCTATCAGCATACAGTGTGAATTTGGGAATTTTGGAAGCCTAAAGAGATCATAAAGCACAACTTGATCTTTTGAAATCAAATAATCCATCTCATCGATAATCAGAAACCTTTTCAAAAGATAGCAGAGTAGAACTAGAACACCAATGAAGTTGACTTGTTTGCATGCACTAAGAGATCACGATGAAGTTGACTTGTTTACATACTATAAGCAAATTTACCAAAAACAGAAATACATCAATGAGGACTTATAAAGTGTTTGGCTTTAACATTGCATATTTGATTGTCGAAGGCTTAATAGAAATACTTATCTTGCACATCAAAATTTAACAAGAAAACACATAGGGAGGAGTTAATTTACAAAAAAATGCTACTAATATATAATTCTTACATCATCTTTTTGGCAGATGACTATTTCTTCTCACACAGAAAGCTTTTCAACTCCTGAAATGGAGAGCTATTTACCGAGCATTTTTTATTTCCTTGGCATTGCTCCAATATCTGTTATAGAAGCAGAATATCAATTAATATAGCATATCAATCCTACATGTTCTCATCAGTGTAATTCAACTATCCTTCATTGTGTATTTCTTAAGTCTATTATGAATGTAAAATGCTAAAGTTGGGGCTGTCATTCATTGGAGCAATCCCCTGATTTTGTCTTGTACTTACCCTGCTGAATATGTCTGAAGTGTTTGTCAAAGAAGTGAAGTTAACAACCACTGAAGTGGGGGGTGGCATCCCAACCTGATCACATGTAGAGTCAACTTTTGAAATCAAATCATAAGAAACTCAGTTTTTATCCCTGACTGATAACATTTCCCACTAATGAAACAGATATCCTCACCTTTGTAACGTAGAACAAAGGTTCAAGATATAGAAATTTATTTATCAGATGACACGAATAAGTCCACTATATGCCTCAGTGGAATCTTCGAAACCAGAAAATAGAAATCTAATTAGAAAAGAAATATACCAAAGGACTATTTACCTACCTCTTTAGCCCATTCAATAGACAAAAAATTGACTTTCTCCAAAAGCAAAGACTTCCCAGTTCCAGGACATCCACATACATACATGCTTCCAACTTTCTTTTTTTCTATACACATCTTACAGAACTCTAAGACTTTTTTGAGCTCTTCTTCATGGCATATTACAGTGGTCGGTATTGCAGACAAATGCAAGGTTGCCTTAACTGCAAGAATTTGAGAGGAATCTGCAGAGAAAAATTGCAAACCCCTTCATGAGCGTAGTTTGAGCAACTAAAAGCAATATGCAAACTTCAACATGAAGAGAAGTAAATCAAAACCACAGAACTAGTTAAGATTCCTACATCTACAAGGAAGTGAGTCTATTTTAAGTAAAGGAGACCCAAATGCTGTTGGCAACATTGACATATTATCTTCCACGGTCTCTGGCACACTGATTCATGAGGAAAAGGACCTTAATATCCCCGATCTTTCCTTTGGAAGAACACCCAGATCAGGCCCTAGGCGTTATGTTGAGGTTATGACCAAGTCATCATCCGGTTTTTGTGGTTTTTCAGCGTTACCCACATTATTTTTTATCATTTTCATGGCGTTGGCATCATCAGAAGCAGCAACCTTGGCACAACTTTAGAAGCTCCAATACCATTGAATTTCTGTGGCACTCCTCGCATTGTTGTAACCACATTATTCACAGGAACCGCATCTTTTAACAGTCCTCTCTGTCTTCCAATAAGAGGGGCACCCAATTCAACTCTTGTTTTCACGGCATTTTGAATTGTCTCGCCCCTTTTCACCAGGTACTGTGGAACCAGTTGCCGTCAATGCGTGCAACTCACCAGATCCACCACATCTGAGCCCAGGCGCCTATCCCTTGGTGAATCCAACCACTCAGCCACTCATGCGCAATGAAAAAAATAGGGCGAAACACTCTAAACCCTCCCTCCGACCCTGTAAATCCAGGCGAAATCTGCTCCAACAAAGAAAATCGGGGGCGAATATCATTTTTTTCATTTTTATGTGTTTTTTATGGGTCGGATAATATTTAATAATTAATTATTTTTAAAATAATTATTGGACTAATTTTATTAAACTATAAAAAATGGGTTTTATATAAAAAATTCGCCCTATTAAAATTTTAAATCCCTTAAAATTCGTTTGGGCTAAAATTCGCCCCTAAAATTTTCCTGCATAGGCCGATTAAAAAAAATGGCTCGAAAAATTCCTTCCGGATGAAGAAGTAATGCCTTTTTGAAGAAACTGAGTTGTAGATGCCGAATAGTTACGAGAACGGTTGGAAATTTGATGATGAAGTTTAACTTTTAAAAAATCCCGCCCCTTTAACAAAAACCTTTTACAAAAAGAATCTTGAGAAGGGTTTTTTTTTTAGGCCTTCGGTGTGCGTGCTTTTTCCTGGACAAAAAAACATAAAAATCCGAGAAAAAAAATAAATGCAAGCCTTACGACAGAATGTTAGATTTCTCGGTTAGCCTTACTGTAAACTATCTATTTTTCACTATTTCTGATTTCCCGAGATCGCACAAAGACACGAGGAAAGAGCATACGTAGCAAAAAATCCCTTCTTCCTGTTTCTGATTTTCTGAGATCGTACACAGCGCAGAGCAAAGAGAATACACAAAGAAGAGGGTATATATCCAACAAATAAATAAAACTTAAAAACCAAAGTAAACAGAAAGAACCGAAATAAGCAGAACTATTAACAAATAAAACTGCAAAACAGATACTTTATACCTCCAGATCTAAACTGACATAACTTGGGCAACCGGAAACCTTTTCCCATGAAACGATAGGCGTTCCTCACTATAAAAGGTGCTCCGGACACAACAGAGTAGTTCTCCAAGCCCGAAAATGTTTAGAAATAGTAGATATACAAAACAGCGGTCACATGCAGTCAAACTGGCTTCGTATTTGAATCAACAACGAATGCGACCCTCAAAATAGCTCGGATACCATGTAGGAATTTACAGGGTAAGTTTCGTAGATCAAAAAAAAAAGGTCACCACTCACAAACAGATCACAAATTAGTACACCAGTATTATCACGTGGTTAAAACCCTCGAAGAGCGAAACAATCCACGGCCTGAGCCAACGTGGCCACTTCGGGCAATCTATTAATATAAAAAAGAAAAGTTACATATGTTTCTCTCATAAACGGCTACCAGAAAAATGACCCTCCATGCTCTTTAAATAGATATCATGGACCAATCGGGCGTTAAGCCACAAATCAAGTGTCGTTAATACCGAGGAGAGAGTGAACCGTCGGATCACTACAAATCGTGACCGTCAGATTATAAGTTACAAATGTACATAGTAAAGAAACACAGTTTACCTAACTCTACACTAGACTAAGTCATTATTAACTATTCCCTATGTGTCGGACTATCCTAACATTGTTGCAAGTGGATCAATTGATTGACCCTTCTTTGAATATCATTTTCTTCACTTTCGGCCTCTTGCAGAAGTTTCATGACTGGCACTACTAATGAACTAGGAAATACTGTATCTACCTGTTAGACGGACAAATCCCTCTTGCGGACAAGAGTGACCTCCCTAGTATCCTAAGGATATATAGAAACAAACAGACAGATGTAGACCATTTTCTCTAGACTATTATTCTTAAGAATTACTAATTAACTACGGAGAGATGCTCCTACCTAAACTCCAATGTTTGCTTGATCTTCAATCCAGTCGCTTTAGAAGATATCGATCCAACATGTAAGATCTGCAATCAAGGACAAGCAAAAGAGATCAAAAGCATCTGCAAAATATGATAATTCAAAAGCAATAATCTATCTTAGTGATCAAGGAATCCAAGAATTAAATTATTCAAAGGATAGATGAACAACTCAATGAGAAAATATAATCCATTTCTATTAACTTTGAATGAAAAGAAGAAACCTTACAACCTTGATGCCTTGATGTTTTCACAGGTTCTTTTGGGGTCCCAAACAACCGTTTTCCTTAGTTTGACAAGACTCCAACTCTCTGAATTAGCATAAGACTATGGCCATGAGTATGTAATATTTCTCATGCCAATGATGCCAAGTGTGGAGATTTTCTTCAGCAATATTTCAAAATTTACTTTCTCCAAAGCAAGAAGCAAGTACTTTCTAGACTCTCTATGTACTATTCTTCAATCCAAGAAGTACCAAGTACTAAGTACTCTTGAGACTGAAACTTGGTCTCAATTTATAACAGAAGGGAGGTAGTTTCAGCTCCAAAAAGGAAGGGATAAAGCCCTCTCATCATGGGATTTCAGCTCCAAAAACCAAGGGATAGCTCCATCTATGAAGGGATAAAGTTTCATGAATGGAAGGGGCAAAGCTCGACCAGATAACACTTCTAGAAGGCCCTAGCTGGGAGAATGTTCCACCAACTAGGCTTCTAGAACTTAATTTTCTTTTTATTTTACCTTTTACGGGGGTCCGCCATTTTAATGAGTAGAACATGCGGGATATGCCGCAGGTTTTATAGCTAAAAACCGTGGTATCGCAGGAAATGACTAGGAAAAGTGCGGAGTTAGGCTTTTTAGGATTTTTAAGAGCTTTTCTCTAGTTCCAAGACTTGATTTAGGAAATTTATGTTTTTAGACTTCTAAGGAAGCAATAAATAGGTAATGATGAACCCATATAGACAGCTAAATGTCATGGTAACAAATTTCAGTGTAACAGATTGCCCCCTAAAGTGCGGAGTCTGAAGAGTTTTTTGAAGAATTCTGAAGAGTGAAGTGATTTATCATTCCGAGGATCGGGCTGTCGGAACATCGGTTGAAACCTGGAAAAAACATTCAATGCAAGCATATATATATATATATATATCATCTCTGAGGTAGGCATTCCCATACTCAGATCAAAACTAACTACATGTTCTGATACAAAAATGATTTTATAGTTACATGAAGTAGTAGACATAGTATGGACGCAGCCATCTGTCATGAGTAGTCTATTTTATGATGAAAAACTAAAACTCCTCGCAGCCCGGATGGTGGAAACTAGATCCAGGGTCTTGATTTCCACTTCTCGAACTAGTACGATTCTATCCATGCGATTGATTGTGTCAAAGTCGAACATGGTAGAAACAACTTGATTACCAATCAATGATGTGAACTGTTAACAAGTGTGAGAGAAACCACCAATAATGACAATGGCTCTCAAAGTACTCATTACAATCTATGAAATGTGAATTTGTGATCTGAAGTCGAACATTTCACAGAATCATTCGATCGAAGGTCAATGATGCAACCTGTCGTCGAAGGAGAGAAACCTGCCATTAGGGCATGCAGATCCCAAGGTACTGATAGGATTCTAGATCAACTTTCTAGATGATGAGTTGTCATCGATAGAAAGTGACCCGTCCTAGGAAAGCCCACGACACGAAACCATTAGATCAAGTTTTGAAGAAATATTTTGCAAGGACTGACTCAGGGATGGTCAACGCGAATGGAGACAAATGTTTGCAATGAATGGTTTATTTAACTGATCTCTTGAACACATAACGACACTGCAGATGGTTTGGTGACGATTGACCTAAAGCTAATACTCAGAAAATGGATGAAGACTTTCAATGTGGTTTGATTAACTGTTTGGCCAAAGGATTTTCCCAACTCAGATATGAATGTGACAAAAGTGTCATGTTCAAGAGTGGTATACAAATTTTTGAAACGAAGTGTGACAATTGGATTCATTTTCTCTCTTTTCCCCCACCATTTCTGGTAAGTACCTCTTTATTTTTGACAAGCTTGAGGAGGATAAAATTTTCTTGTAATGTAAGTTCATCTTCAGATGAGTCCAAATTAGTATTAAAATCGAACCCTAAGAAGGAGTAGTTCGTTCCTGTTTATAATTGACAGGTCCTTTAGTGTTAAATTTTAACAAGTCCAGCATAGGTAAAATTTGGTGTTTTTCAGTTTTAGGGAGTCAGAAGAAAAACTTAAGAAAAATCCGTGGGTGTACTTTTTCGTAAATTTAGTCTCTCAAGCCCGAAAAAGGATAAAATAATGTAGGAGAGAACTCTATTGACCATGACTAGTCAACGCATACCTTTTTCGTAAATAGTCTGTTTTAGTCCGGAAAAGGGGTAAACTTATACTAAAAGGAAGACTGTTCATTTCCTTTAACGAGTTCGAATAGTCAAGTACTCGGCAATATTTTCATGTTTAGAGAGTCTGAAAAGGGCTTAAAAGATAACTCCAGGGTTTTTCTTTTTCGTAAATTTTAAGAGCCCGAAAAAGTGATAGAAGTGTAATCATATGGCTGACTTTCAATTTTATTATGAGCAGGAAAAGACGAAAATAACTCGGCAATTTCATACGTTTTACGAGAATGAAAGATAGAAAAATAATCTCGAGATTTCATGAGTTTAATGAGTCTTGAAAATAATTACCAAAATGGACTCAAGATAGGTTTCATTTTTATACAAAATCTTGAAACAGAGAAAAACTATGCTTCGGATAGGTTTTTTTCATTTTTACACAAGCTTGAAACCGAGAGAAAACTATGCTTGGAAGTGGTTTCATTTTTACACAAGCTTGAAACGTAGGAAAACTATGCTTGAGATAGGTTTGTTTCATTTTTACACAAGCTTGAAACAAAGGAAAACTATGCTTGTAAATGGTTTTAATGCCCCCCCAAGCGTAACCTGCTAGAGCGCATGCCCCCCAAGCTTCATTTCATTCAACTAAGTAGACTACTGGTTACTAATAGCTGACCGGAATGAAGGTTCATTTACGAGATCAGATGAAAGACTCGACTTAAGATTTACGAGATCTAGTCAAAGACTCGACTCAATTAGGAGAGGATTTATTTCATTTTTTAACGAGCTTGACACAGGAAAAGAACTATGCTCGAAAACATGTTTCATTTTTTAACGAGGTTGACATAGTAAAAGGAACTCTCCTCATGGACACCTATTTCATTTTTTAACAAGGTTGACATAGGAAAAGAACCATCCTCAAAAGGATCTGTTTCATTTTTTAACGAGGTTGACATAGTAAAATAAATTTTCCTCATGGGAAACTATTTCATTTTTTAATGAGGTTGACACAGTAGAAGGAACCTTCCTCAAGGATACCTATTTCATTTTTTAATGAGGTTGACATAAGAAAAGAACCATCCTCATGGACACCTGTTTCATTTTTTAACGAGGTTGAAACAGGAAAAGAACCATCCTCATAAGGATCTGTTTCATTTTTTAATGAGGTTGACACAGTAAAAGAAATTTTCCTCATGGGAAACTATTTCATTTTTTAATGAGGTTGACACAGTAGAAGGAACTTTCCTCAAGGAGACCTATTTCATTTTTTAATGAGGTTGACATAGGAAAAGATCCATCCTCATGGACACATGTTTCATTTTTTAACTAGGTTGACACAGGAAAAGAACCATCCTCATGAATCCTGATCATGGTTTCCAAGTGTAAGAAACACATGTCAAGGGACACACCTCGATCATGGCTTCGAAGTGGTCTTCATCAGAAGGAAGAACAGTTCTCTGAAAGGAACACATGTCAAGGGACTCAATAGGGATAAGAACATCACGTTCAAATAATCCCATAGGGTTTGCCATGTCAATTACCGGATCTAAGTGAAAGGAAGTCGAGCAAACAGTAAGAGGCTCGCTTGCATCGATAACTGAAAACATGGGATTGGTTGCCACATAATTAACCCATGGTAGGGTAGATACCACTTCTGTATAAGGAACATTTAGGGGTGTCAGATTATTAGTAGTCGAATCAAGAGAAGCGAATAAAAGATGGTCTACAGTCACAATGTTTCAATTGTGAGGGAAAGACATCACGCAAAAGAGTGTCGATACGATAGCTTTCATTGCATAGATATAATCTCGCCCAAGGAGTAAATTGAAATCCAAGGGGCCTCGGACTACCATAAGATCAATACAGACAATTTTACCTTCCAAGGAAATTGGAAACTTAGGAAGGATCCCTAAAGGTTCGCTAATGGTTCTATTAAAAGCTGACAGATTCTATGTAATAGGCACAAGCTAAGGGGAACCAAAATCTTGCCAAGTAGTTGAGGATAAAATACTAACATAAGCACCTTCATCTATATTTGTGTGATTCACATTATTACCACAAACCTTTGCAATGATTTGGAAAGGGATGTAGGAAGGAAGACGAGGTTCTATCAGTCTATTCCAATCAAAGGAAAAGACCTCGGTACTTGGAGGGGGTTCTGTAGGAACAGGTGAAATGCCCCCAGGCATAGAATAATCTGATGTAACAAGAAGAACCTGAGCTGTACGAATTTCACTCTCTACAAGGAGAGTGGGATCAATTGGATGTGAAATTAAGTCGACCACTTGATCAACTAAAGGATCATCAACCTGAGTGATATGAGTTTCACTCTTCAATGGAAGAGCGGGATTGACTATACTTGGAATTAGATCAATCATTCCGTTAGTTGACCGTATATTGGGAGAAATTTTAGGGTAACCAGTTGGAAGTTTTTGCTATGGAACAGTAAGTTTTTCCAACAATTTTGAGGCTTCATCCATGTGAGGGAAAATATGAGTTTGATGACTCCCTTTGCATAACCTACAAGGAAACCTAACTTTACCCTTTTTCCCAGGAACCTGACAATCACTGGTTGATGGTTCAATGGTAAGTTGATATGATTTTTCTGACCATACCTCCAAAACCTTTGGAATACCAGGGAAATTGATAAGGAAGTGGTCACCCTTACAAAGCTTGCAAGGGTATTTGGGTTTACGATGCATGATGGAGGTTTCCTCAACAATACTAACACTTACAACCATGGTTGGTTGGTTTAATTCTTTCTTCCCTTTCTTCTTCTTCTTAGCCACCTGGTTACTACCATCGAGGCTTTTACCAAGCGAAGAAGAAAATTGGGAGGAAGACATGTTGGGCGAAGAAGGTAAAGGGTCAACATGAGGTTGGTGATGTTGATATGGTGAACTCTGTTGAGGTGAAGCATCCGGTTGAGGTGGAACAATTGGAGTATTCGAGGCAAACAAAGTTGAAAATAACCATACCGGTAAACCTATTGTAAATCCAGGTAATGAAAATGTTGCCATATAAGGAGGACCAACATTTCCAAAGCAAGGAAAAGTATTAGGATTTTCATTAAGATGGATTCCTTGGTTGGTAAATTCCGAAACAGTTGCCATTAGATTCAACTTCAGTGAATTTTATTAACAATTTAAAAATATTCACAATTCACACCTAAGGTCTCTAAAAAGTAAAAACAAACAAATGAACACACGCTATCAAATCTAGGAGTAAAAACACACACAAATAGTATATTCCTGCACTAAAAATACTAGTTGGTGATGAAATCCAACATCGTAGAATTTTAATGCAAAAATGGCAGTTGGAACAATTACCCCGACAACCTGCTTAATGAAACATACCGGTGCAAGTTTCTCCACTTAAACCATCTCGAGTGAAGAGAACCCTCCGAAGAGTCCAAGTGAGTCTAGTCGACGTTTGTTCCAGGTACAGTGGGACCTTCCCTCCACTATCACCAAGGTCACCAATTGAGACAAATGCACCTGGGGGAACAGTCTACGATCCGATATACATGCAAGGGCATAGTAACAAGCTCAATCCCCTTGAAGGCTCCTTGATATAATCCAAGGTTTACCAACAAGTGACCCCAGGCTCCTCGAAAATGGTCTATCTGAGGTTTACCATTTTTAATACATGCACATCTGTTATCTTTCCCAATGAGATAGGTACGATTACCTCACTGATTCGGATATGATCTCGTGCTTGACTCTTTTAAGAAGAGATTCCCAGAGCATAATTGCAACAATTGGAATTTTTCTTACCGCAAGATGCTACTGTTTGTTTAGTTGCTTTGGAAATTTAACTACTCCCTATTCCAAAGCACTAATCCTGAGCTAGATTGGTGGAAAGAGCCCTAAAAAGGTAAAAATTACTAGATGAATTTTAATTAAGTGTTGTATTGTTTGGGCTGTTATTACTCAAAGGGTAAATGGATATGAAACCAATGGTGTTATGACCTGACCCAAAACTGAATGCAATTGAATATGATAACATAATCTTTTCATTCGATGAATCCTAAATAAATTAAGGAGAGAGTTTCCATTCACTTCCAACAATGCAAGAATTGATAAATAAGAGCAAATATAACAAATTCTCTAATGCACTAATTTCATCAAGAAAAACTAATGCTAATCAATTCCAATTTTTTATTTTTATGTTTTAAAATAAGCATAAAAAATGTAAATTCAAATCAAAGAAACTGATCTAAATCTACGATTGATTTTTCAGAATGTAAAATATGCAGTGTAATCTATGCACAATTCACTTGAAAAGTATGCAAATGTAATCTATGCACATTTTTCATTCATATTCTGAAAATGAGAATTCTAATTATGCAAATGTGATCTATGCAAGAGAATTATCAAACACAAGATGATTCTACTGTAATCTAAAGAACTGATCAAGTGTAAGTAAAGAAAATTGGGTGAGAATTCCAAAGGTCAAAAAATAAAAACACTCAAAGGAAATTAACACTCAAAGGGAAATTTTTTGCAAAAACAAAAGCAAAAGGATGAAAAATTGTTAAGAGATTGAGACACACCTCGAAGTAATGACCAAAGGAAATCAAATTAAGAATTTCTCAAAAAAGAGACTCAAAACACCCAATTAACTTAATAGAGACTGACATAAAAGTTGCTAAAAGAAATACAAACATAAGACTTTGACAGTCAAGACAAGTTGGGGTAATAACAGAGAATCAAGTAATTGGATTCCAGAAAACAGAATTTTTACTTTTTCAAAAAATTTCCAGAAGTCTGCAGTTTTTAATGGAATAAGGTGTGGTACCGCACTATATTGCACTAAAATCTGCGGAGTCTACCACTCTCTTTTTAAACAAAAAGTGCGGAAGACAGGAAAAACACAGAAAAATAAAAATAGAGATTTACAGTCAGGGATCCTATTGAGTCTACTACCCAACCCGATTTTGAACTAATCAAAATCAAAGAAATCTTCCAAAATTCAAACTAAAAATGAAAAACAAAACTAAGTTCAGATTTTCTTCCCCAGCGGAGTCGCTAATTCGTTAGACAGACAAATCCCTCTTGCGAACAAGAGCGACCTCCCTAGTATCCTAAGGATATCTAGAAATAAAAAGACAAATGTAGACCATTTTCTCTAGACTATTATGCTTAAGAATTACTAATTAACTACGGAGAGATGTTCCTACTTGAAATCCAACACTTGCTCGATCTTCAATCCAGTCACTCCAGAAGATATCGATCTAGCATGTAAGATCTGCAATCAAAGACAAGCAAAAGAGATCAAAAGCATCTGCAAAATATGATAATTCAAAAGCAATAATCTATCTTAGTGATCAAGGAATCCAATAGTTAAATTATTCAAAGGATAGATGAACAACTCAATGAGAAAATAGAATCCATTTGTATTAACTGTGAATGAAAAGAAGAAACCTTACAACCTTGATGCCTTGATGTTTGTACAGGTTCTTCCGGGGTCCCGAACAGTCGTTTTCCTCAGTTTGACAAGACTCCAACTCTCTGAATTAGCATAAGACTATGGCCATGAATATGTAATCTTTCTCATGCCAATGATGCCAAGTGTGGAGAGTTTCTTCAAAAATACTTCATAAATTACTTTCTCCAAAGCAAGAAGCAAGTATTTTCAGGACTCTCTATGTACTATTCTTCAATCCAAGAAGTACCAAGTACTAAGTACTCTTGAGACTGAAACTTGGTCTCAATTTATAGCATAAGGGAGTTAGTTTCAGCTCCAAAAAGGAAGGGATAAAGCCCTCTCATCATGCGATTTCAGCTCCAAAAACCTAGGGATAGCACCATCTATGAAGGGATAAAGGTTCATGAATGGAAGGGGTGAAGCTCGACCAGATAACGCTTCTATAAGGCCCTAGCTGGGAGAATGTTCTACCAGCTGGGCTTCTAGAACTTACTTTTCTTTTTATTTTACCTTTTACGGGGGTCCGCAGTTTTAATGAGCAGAACGTGCGAGATATGTCGCAGGTTTTATAGCTAAAAACCACTGTACCGCAGGAAATGACTAGGAAAAGTGCGAAGTTAGGCTTTTTAGGATTTTTAAGAGCTTTTCTCTAGTTCCAAGACTTGACTTAGGAAATTTATGTTTTTATACTTCTAAGGAAGCAATAAATAGGTAATGATGAACCCATATAGACAGCTAAATGTCATGGTGACAAATTTCAGTGTAACACTGCCCCGTAAACAACTTGAAATGGAGACATACCGATGGATCTTTTGTTACTTACTCTTTCTGCCCATAGTGCACTTATCGACTTCTTGTGCCAATTCTTTTTGTTAGCTTCCAACATCTTTTTGATGATATTGACTAGAGACTTGTTGGATGACTCCACCAATCCGTTTCCCTGTGGATAATATGTTGTGGAATGACCCAATTTTTGTTGTATTTATCGCAGAATTATGTCATTTTCTTTGATTTAAAATCAGATGTGTTGTCTGTGATTATTTTTCTAGGACAACCAAACCGGGACAAAATTTTAGCTTCAAGAAACTGAATAATGACTGTGTCAGTAGCTTGCCTAGTTGAGATCGCTTCGATCCACTTTGTGAAATAACCAGTAGCAGTAAGTATCCATTTATGCTAAGAATATGAAGGTGGGTGTATTTCACCAATAAAATCCAAGCCCCACTGCTGAAAGGGAGCTTCAACTGAAATAGGCTGTAAAGGAAAAGGTAAGAGCTTACGTTTACCTTGCAAAATTTGACACTCATGACAGCTCATGACCGTCTTGTAGAGATCTGCAAACAAAGTAGGCTAGTAGTAACCCGCTCTTAGTACTTTATTGGCCGTAGTCTTCCAGTACAAATGACCTCCACAATATCCCTTATGAAAATCTTTCATTACTTCCCTTATTCATCTTCCACCAAAAAATTGAGCAATATTCCTCCTGGATCTTTCCAATAGAGTGCACTATTAAGAATACAATATTTTTAAGCTTTAATTTTTAAAGATATGGCCTTACTCTTTGTCATGTCTGGAGGAGGATTCAGATGTTGTAAGACATAAACAATATCAGCATACCAAGGGGATAATGAAAAAATATCTGATATCTGAACTAAAGTTACATTTTCTTCCTCATCAAACAATGCTGATATGAGATTGATATCAAGCACATGAAAATTAGACTCAGCCATGAGCTTGGCCAAGTCTTGTCCTTTGATCATTTTGGTTGGTTTGATCTTAAGATCGTATTCTAAAAGTGCTGCTATCCACCTACCTCTTCTTCCCTCTGGATCTGTTTGTATAAGAAATTATTTAACCGCTACATTCGGAACATATGCTAGAATATGAGAGTGTAGAATGTAAACTCGGAAGTCTTTGAGTGCTTTGACTAAAGCCAATGCCTGCTTTTCAATTATGTTATATTAGAGAGCTGCATCTCTAGTGGTATGACTGAAAAAAGCTATAGGCAGCTCTGTCCCATCCTTTTTCTACATAAGCACTTCTGCTAAGGTATGTTTAGAGGCAAAAGAAAAAATGATGAAATCTAAAGAATAATCTGGAGTGGTCAACACTGGGGCAGTAGTTAAAGAAAATTTTATTGAATTAAATTATTTACGGCATTTTTTGACCATCTAACATCATTTTCTTTTTCGAGCATATTGGTCAATTCTCTGAGATGTTTTGCTAGGTTAGGAATAAACCTATGTAGGAAGTTCATCTTACCATTAAAGCCTTGAATTTCCTTTTTGTTTCTGGGGAAATATATTTTCTGAATTGCTTAAACTCTTGCAGGATCTATTCGGATTCCATATTTTGAAATAATATGTCCTAACAACTTACCCTCTTCCATAGCAAACAAGCATTTTTTAGGATTTAGGGAAATCCCAAATTTTCTGCACCGCTGGAATACAACTCTCAAGTGATGTAAGTGCTCTTCATCTAAATTTGAAAAAAATGTAAGATCATCTAAATAAATAACTAGAAAGACATCTTTTTCATTACCAAAATCTATGTCCATTTCCCGTTGGAAAGTAGCTCTGGCATTCTTCAACCCGCCTGGCATTTTGGCATATTTAAAGGTTCCCCATGGTGTCATGAATGTTGTATTATCTTGGTCATTTTCATCCACCAAAATCTGATTGTAACCTGAATATCCATATAAAAAAGACATCCTGCTAGATCCTACAACTCTCTGAATGTGATCCATCTTGGGCAATGGATAATTGTCTTTTAATGAGACCTTGTTCGGATTCCTGAAATCTATAGAAAGTCGAATATCACCAGCATTTTTCTGCTCCGGCACCAAGTTAGAAATCCAATCTGAAAATCTGACTGGGACAATGATGCCAGCCTTATAAATCTTATTTACCTCTTTTTCAATGGATGGCAACAATTTAGGATTAATCCTCCTAAGTTTATGTCTGAAGGGCTTCTGATTTGGATTGATTGGGATTGTATGCTTGATGATATCTTGATTATACACTTTAAGGTCTGAATAATTCCAAGCAAACACATCAGAAAACTCATTAAAAAAATCAATGTATTTAGACTTTACCTCTGATGGATAGAACTTTGAGAGTTTGATAAACTTCAGCTGATGGGTTGTTCTGATATTCACATCTTCAACTCCTTTCTCTGTGGGAACCAAAGTTGGTTTTCTCGCCACATCATCCTGATCGAATAAATCTTCCAAAGGTATGAGACCTTTCGGAATGTTTTTATCTTTAAGTTGAAGGATGTCAATCTGCTATGTTTCAATAACCCGATCATCTTTATCATATACCTCATCCATAGAGCAACTTTCAAATTCTCCTTCACTCTATAGGAAGTTGTTCAATTGTTTATCATCCCAGAAAACTTGCCATAATTTCAAGTTGTCTGGAATAGCAGGCCTGTGCTTTATATGGATCTCAAACTTCTTGTTAGAAAAAAATGTAGATCTGAAATTTCTCGCAACAGTAGCTAATGAATTAGCCATCAAATTCTGCAATCTAAGCACTACCTGAAGGGTGTATTCAGGAAACATCTTTAAAATGTCAAGTGCTAGATTTCTATATTGTCTCATTCTCAGGTGATTTGCTTGGTACTCACCTTTAAGTTTCTTAATCACTAGCTCTGAATCTCCATATACTGTAATTCCCTTTTCTCCTAATTTCTTCATAATTTTCAAACCAGTAATGAGGGCTTCATATTCAGCCTCATTATTTGTGCAATCAAACACTATTTTATAGGAACATAACCTTACATTATTTGGGACCTTGTTTTTTTGTTGCCATGGAATGTGGATCCACAAACCTATGCCAGATCCATCTTTTCCAACTGAACCATCAAAATCCATACTCCAAAGACCATCTTCTTCTTCTTCTAAGTGCTGAAATTCCTGATCCTGGTTTGACACTTTCTGGTGATCTAATTTTTCATGTTATTCTGATTTTTTATCTGCTTCTATTTCTGGTTGTTGGGTTACAATGGGCAGATTTTGTTTCTCTTCCTCAAGCACTATTCTAATACAATTGGAAACTTTGGGAACATCCTCTAATTCTACTATTTGACAATCTATATCATTTAGACCTGAATCATTGTACAATATAAAAGACTCTATATCGGTATGTACAACGTTGATTGGATGATTTTTAGGCCTTTATTTATTAGTGATCATGTACATCATTTTGGTCTCACGATAAAGCTTTCTCATTTGACCAAATACAGGGATAGTGGCATAAGAAAATTGTAACTGCAATGTACCTCTTGGTTTGGCCCCCCAGGATCTTGAAAACATCGTACCAAAGCGTGGGGGAATATCGGCAACTACCACATCCATAAGGACATTTTTGGCGGGGATTTTTTCTAATGAGACCACTAGATATTTGATCAGACCTAAACAGTGAACACGACTAGAATCAAAAGAGTATAGATCATGATATGGGCGGGTAATATCAAGGCCAAGATTCTCCATGATGTCTTTGGGCATGAGGTTGTGAGAAGCCTTGGAGTCTAACATGGTATTATGGAGAATATAATGATGAATTTTAAGACTCAAGTAGAATGGTGGGACTTCACTATCTTCGGATTGGCCATCAATGGCAGGACCAAATATCAACTCAGGCTGGTCATCTTCTACATTAACCATGTTGGATAAAGGGTCAACTTTTAGGGTCTTGGCTACATGTTTTTTGAACTTATTAATTTTTACCAACTCGGTAAGGGGAATAGACACTTTTAATTTAGAAATTTTAGACTCGAAATTAAAATGTGTAGTTTTATCTACCTCTTTCATGGTAACATCCCTTTTTTCGATATGATCTCTGGGTGCAGCTTCCTTTCTCTGAATATCTTTTTCTCTAACTGGTGCACTTGTAGTAGGCTGATTATTTCTGTTTAGACTCGGTGCTACAATTTCTTTACCCTTATTCTGAACTTGTTTTGGTGTTCCTTCTTTTTGCTGAACTGTTTTCTTGGGAAATGGAGTTATCAGAAAATCCCGACCTATCAAGGTATATTGTATTTGCTGGGAACTTAATGCATCTAGGTACCCTCTCTGATAGTCATCAGATTCTGCCTCTATTTCATAATCATTTTCCATTATGAAATTTTTATCATTTGGTGAACCTGTATTCTCCACATACTCTTCATCCTCAGTGAGAAAAATAGGCTGACCATTGGCTGTGAAAAGAAGATTCCCTTCTAGTGTAGTTTCTTCTTCATCATCACTTTGGGCATAATTCTGCTGAAGTGGTGTTCTGATTTGTTGTTTCTATGCTTCAGGAGGTCTTTGTTCTCGTTTCTTTATTCAAAACTGAGGTTGTTGCTGGCCTCGGAAATTTGGATTTCTAGTTTGAGGCTCAGACTGTTTGTCTGAAATAGACATCTTATCAACCATTCTCTCCATGGTTTTGAGTAAGGCATCGAATTTGGTATTAGATGAAGTGGAGGGTTCCTCTTTTATAGTCACTTTTTGTTCACTTTTAAGTTTGGCTTTGTTAACTAAGATATTTTCCTCAACACTTATCGAATTCTTCATCATATCTTCAAGGGTAGCGGGGTTTATTTCTCTCAAGGAATAGGCCATATCTGGATCAAAGGCATCAGTATAACGTATAAGGGCTAAACCAGGAGGTGGTTTCATTTCATTAGGAATGGAATTGTAAATTTTGAGATATCGATAATTGTAGTCAGATACCGATTCATTGGGATTATGTTTCAAGGAATCATATTCAGCAAGGATTTGTAAAGGATTTTTATTTTCATCCCACGTGGCTAAGAAAGCATCATTCAATTCAGTAGGATTCCTAATTGGATTTTTTGTTAGGGCATGAAACCAGACTTTTACTTCACCTGAAAAAAATTGTGTAATGATCCGCATCTTAGCATCATCTGCATCCAACTCCTCCATATCTATAAAAGTTGTGATTTTAGTCATATGCTGACGAGCAGTGATTTCAGAGTTCTCATCAAAAAGGGGAAGCCTTTGACCATACCCTTGAGGCAGATTAGCCATATTGGCAGGGAGTACTAATGGTCCAAAACGAGCCATGATTCCAGATGGATGATGAACTGGGATAACAACCAGAGGGATGGGCTGAATGGGTATAGGAGCTGAAATTGTTGGTGCTGAAGTAACCGGTATGTATGATGAAGTTGAAGGTGCAGATGAGTATACCAGAATTGACTGAGTTTGAGGTTTAAATGTAACAAAAAATTCTTTAGGAGGATAAAATTTGATCCAGTCTTTGATGTCTAGGTCAGATTCAGGCTTAATTTCTTTGTAAAACCAATATTTCAAAGAACTTAAATCTAATTCTGACAAATATTTTATTTCAGACAATCTCAAAAAACTATATTGGATAAGGAAGTTTCAGATTTGGACTTGAACAAAGATAATTCAAACTTTATGTCATAGGGTATATTTTCTAGTGAAAGTAATTTTGCAGGTAGATATGTTGATTTTACCAATGGTACTGGTCCTAATTGAACTTGCGGAGTTTGATATCGGTGTCTTCAAAATAATTGCTCTGAATCATCAATGGGATCAACTGGATCAAGGTTTGGATTGGATCTGGAGTATCTTGTAGAAGCAATATCTGATGTGAGGCACTGTACTTATGAAATCAGCCTTCCGAAACTCGATCCTATCATCCAACAGATCAATTTCAAATTGATCTTTGTCGTACACCCAGGGAAAAATTTTTCTCTTCATCCCCGGCAATGGCGCCAGTATGTTATCACTCCGCCAGATTCCCAAGGCTGAAGAAGGAATCCCAACATATTTAACCACAAACCAATATTTTGACTTGATAGCTAACCCTATCAAGCTGGAGAGGGCTCTATCCAAAGGGTCATAGCCAGGAGGGATGGGGCAATTAGGGTTTTAGGCAAGATATGAAATGCAGGGGTTTGTTTGATTTGGGGTTGGGCTCACTGAAACAAGGATTAGGTCAAGGGGACTAGATTTGGGCCAATGAGATAAAATTACATTCCATTCAATGGGGCAAGGTAGGTAGAAGATTTAACAATTAAGGATGGTTTTGGTGAGATGAATAGATCGTTGAGGAGCTAGGAAGAGCATATGAGATGAATTCTCCCTAAATTGAAGAAAATGGAAAAATTATGCAAAATTCTCCAAAACAAAGCATGAAACCATGAATTTTTCCTTTCAATTTGAAATTAAGCATATCATAGACATGAAAATTGTTTATGAGCTTACAATACATTCATACAAATGATCACAGAGAAAAAACTATGTCAAACATCATACCACATGAATCCCAAAGAAATAGCTGCAATTTATCATTAATATCCAGGCCAAAATGTTTCTTGATCAATACACAAAATTTCAAACCAATGCCAACCCTTGAATCCTCTGAAAACCTGAGCTAAATAGACCTCACAACACCTCCTCTCATCCTTAGGGGTCGAATCCATGAGGTGAGGGAGCTGTTACATGAAAAGCTTAACTAAAAGATAGAGTGTAGGATGAGAAAAGTGACTCTTTCCTATCTCTAAGAACTGATTCATTACACCTCAACTGATTGACTTACCTAATGTATCTACCCTTGATCTGAATGGAAATATTTGTAATGCTATGCAAAGTATCCATTCTAATATAATAAAGTGTGCAAAGTGTTCTCCATGAATTGTAGGTTAAAAAAAGTAGTTTTGGTTATGTTTCTGAGTTTTATGTGTGAGGATTAGTTAAGTAATTTTATTGTTTAACATATACAGCATAAATGAACAGTAATTAAAATTCACCAGCACATAACACAACAAATTTTTGAGGCAGTTCACCCCTCCTGGGCTACATCTGTCGGTCCAAGGCTCCCCAATGGCATGTCCTTGCTCTATTAATTTGCTCAAAATGGTTATACATGTAAAAATATGCCTCAATAGGCCAAAAAAATCTGTAAATTTAGATTCATAAAATAGAAAATAGCTAGAAATGGTTTTTGGTTCGCACTAAACAGTGAAATATAGCCTAATACAGTGCCTTCTCCATGATGGCCATGATGGCTCCTTCATCTTCC
The DNA here is from genome assembly GCA_034641835.2 of Pinus albicaulis. Classification (NCBI taxonomy): domain Eukaryota; kingdom Viridiplantae; phylum Streptophyta; class Pinopsida; order Pinales; family Pinaceae; genus Pinus; species Pinus albicaulis. The sequence goes on along the minus strand of JAXQQM020076036.1, from coordinate 59,454 downwards.
TTGAAGAAAAATATATTGTAGATCAACTCTGTTCGACCTGAAACCTATTCCAAACTACTGAGCATGTCAAAGAGACCCAAAATTGACTATTTTTGCACTCAATTTGGTTCAATAATGAGGGAGTTATGGCAGAAACAAGAAAATTGCCCAATGTCCCCCAAAAACCCCACTAAATGTGGAGGAACTGCTAGTTAGCGCTCCAAATTCAGAAATTTCTCCAAAAAAGGCGGAACGCACCCCAAATATGGCGGAGGCATTAAATGTAAAATTTATTGTAGGGTGGGGTTGTCACACGGTGACCGCCGCCCTGACCGCCGGAGAAAGTGTTAACCATAACCGTTATAACAAAACGTGGCATAAATAATTAAGTTCGGTGTCATGTGACCAAGCCCGAACAAACCGTCAGCGGAATTGATGTTAGCCAAAATGGTTTTAAACCATGGCATTTAACGTTTTGTGACATGGTCACATGACCTGTAACCGCCGTCAAAACCGTCGCCGCCAGGTACAAAGGCCTTGGTCACAGGCGGAGGTTGTATGGTAAGTTTAATGTGGGGCTAGCCCTTCCCCCCGCCATCGGATGCCTTTTGAAACTTTAAATGTAACCTGTAAGCTACAGTAATTACGACATATGGTGTAGCCTAGTTGGTCGGGCTCTTTCATGCGGGCAGGTAGGTCGCTGGTTCAATTTTTGTGCACTGTAACAAAACTTTTGATAGACCATGCATCTATAACTTGGGGCCATGTAGCAGCCTCTGGGATTTCCATGTGGCGCCCTATGATTGGCCATGATAAAAAAAGTCAAATCGCCATCAAATAAGAATCTGCCACTTGTCAAACCATGATACGCCCAAACAAAATATTCTTTTTTTAATTTTTTCCAAATTATAAAAGTCAAACTTGGTCAACTGAATTTTGGAGTTTACTAGACGATTTCAAACCTCAATCAATTTTGCATACGATCTCAGTTTTGAGAACCATTTGTAGCGCCAGAATCGCAACGACGAGACCTTTCTGATCATTCAGATTGCAACCACTTTTGAACACTTTCATTTTTGAGCAATTTGCATAACTTGGACATGATCTGCTGATCACACCTCCCCACTGGGAAGCTTTTGGACCCCAAAAACTCTCTGGACTATTGAAACTGATCTGTACAGAAAATAAGAGTACCGCACCCTCTTCTCTTCAGCCTCCAAACACTTGCCTTGCATGGCTAGTGAATTTGAACCACAACTAGAAAGCAATTCACACTTCTCTTCCTCGGTGCGCTTGTCCTTTTGTCAAGAACTGTCTTACTTGCACTCACTCAGAAAATTTCTGGCGAGAAATTTGCAGAAGGAAACTGAACATCGTTTCCTTGATCAATGATCCAAGGTGGCTCAAAAAAACGAGAGATTACAACATAAAATACATGCATACAATCGAAATTTGCATATGTACAAAATGAGTACGTCTTACTGTACTAAGAAGTCCATCCACTTCTTACCAATCCACTTCCATGGCGAATTTTGCTGCTGCAACTTTTCTTCATGTGAAATTTCCATTTTCACATCAATAATGGAATCCTTGGTTCCACCTTCGCCAATCTTTCTGTCCTCTTGCTACATGTGCTTGGAATGACTAGTTGGATGCAAAGTCCAACAATGGGAGACAACATGTCCCCTCTTTTGGCAATATGTGCAAATATTATGCACCTTCTTTGAAAGTTGCATTTGCCTCATCTTCTTCCTGTATGATTTCTTCCTCATCCAGCATCTCGAAACATCATGGTTAAATCGACCACAATATGTACAACAAATATTTCTTCCATTTAAGCATGCAAAATTATCATGCCTTACAGAAACACAATCAAATTGATCATGAGAATATTTATACCTCTTGTGATGCTTTGAATGTTCATCCTTTTTTTCTTCATGAGAATATGAACTAGTAGAGGCTCCAGCTTTCATTTGCAGACTAACATCATCATTCTTGTCTTGAAAACTGTCTGAACTTGCATGCTCGGCATAAGCTGCATTTCTACCATCTTCTTGCTGCAACGAAGGCTTAAAGTAATGGCAATCATATTTGAAACAAATTTTACATATTTGAATCTTATAAATTGGAACAAAGGTTCTTTTTAAAGTAGCCTCACATGCTTTCATGGTTTTGGAGTCTTCGCCATTAAATTGCACATAACCAAGACCAAGATTCTTGGGTCGTTCCTCAACCGAAATAGGATCGACCATGCCTTGTGCATGCTTGCCTAATCCCTTGCCTTCATAGCCCATTTTAATCATTAATTTGGACCATATACCTCTCGTATGTTTTTCAAAAGAACCAACACATATTTCTAATGAGGAAACTGAAGACAAATTAGAATGGATTGCGTCTTCCTCATGCATTTTCTTGGTCAAAGCTTCTTGAGCTTGATGGAGCTGCCTCTCCATATCATGCAATCTTTGAAGAACTTCTTACTTCTCTTCCTTCATGGAAAACAACTGTTCATGAAGTTCAGTGCTTTCTCTTTTATCCTCAAACAAAATCTGCACCATGTCCTTCAATATAATAAAGTCACGCTTCATATCATCATCAAAGAATCTTGTGAAGGAGGAAACCTCACTTGTAGAATTTGTCATTATGTTGTCAATGAACAAAAGTAACTTCAACAAAGTTCACAAATCTTTCAAAACAAATGACAACGCTCTTTTAACCAAATGGCTGTAAAGACAAACTCTTATTCAAGCATTCAAACAACAACAAACTCCAAGAACTTCTTAACAAAAAATCGTCAAGAGGGTTTGTGTTCCAAGGGTGACCTTAAGGTAATTTGGGGTAAGGAAAGCCTTTAAACCTTTCTTCCTTTTTTTCCTCTCCAATACTTAGCTATCCATAACTATTCCTTGACCTCTCTTAAGCTTCAGCCTAGTAAGCCTCAAAAAATTCACACAAATGTTGCCCCAAGATGGCTCTGCACTGCTTGCAAGGTTTATTATGCAAACTTTTAAATAAATCCTTTTGCACAAATGTTAAACAGAGAGAAACACTAGCTCTCCTAATTCTCAAAAACACCAGTTCTGATACCAACCTGATCTGAATGGAAATATTTGTAATGTTATGAAAAGTATCCATTCTTATATAATATAGTGTGCAAAGTGTTCTCCATGAATTGCAGGTTAAACAAAGCAGTTTTGGTTATGTTTCTGAGTTTTATGTGTGAGGATTAGTTAAGTAATTTTACTGTTTAACATATACAACATAAATGAATAGAAATTAAAATTCACCAGCACATAACACAGCAAATTGTTGAGGCAGTTCACCCCTCCTGGGCTACATCTGTCAGTCCAAGGCTCCTCAATGGCATGTCCTTGCTCTATTAATTTGCTCAAAATGGTTATACAGGTAAAAATATGCCTCAATAGGAAAAAAAATCTATAAATTCAGCTTCAGAAGATAGAAAATATCTAGAAATGGCTTTTGGTTCACACTAAATAGTGAAATATAGCCCAATACAGTACCTTCTCCATGATGGCCCTGATGGCTCCTCCATCTTCCTCGAAGGAAAATATATTGTAGATCACCTCTATTCGACCTAAAACCTATTCCAAACTTCTCATAATGTCAAAGAGACCCAAAATTGACTATTTTTGCACTCAATCTGGTTCAATAATGAGGGAGTTATGGCAGAAACAAGAAAACTAAGAAACCCAATGTCCCCCAAAAACCCCACTAAATGTGGAGGAACTGCTAGTTAGCACTCCAAATTCTGAAATTTCTCCAAAAAAGGCGGAACACACCCCAAATATGGTGGAGACATTAAATGTAAAATTTATTGTAGGGTGGGGTGGTCACATGGTGACCGCCGCCTTGATCGCCGGAGAAAGCGTTAACCATAACCGTTACAATAAAACGTGGCATAAATAATTAAGTTCAGTGTCATATGACCAAGCCCGAACAAACCGTCAGTGGAATTGACATTAGCCACAATGGTTTTAAACCATGGAATTTAATTTTTTGTGGCATGGTCACATGACTTGTAACCGCCGTCGAAACCGTTGCCGCCAGGTACAAAGGCCTTGGTCACGGGAGGAGGTTGTATGGTAAGTTTAATGTGGGGCTAGCCCTTCCCCCCGCCATCGGATCCCTTTTGAAACTTTAAATGTAACCTTTAAGCTATAGTAATTAAGACATATGGTGTAGCCTAGTTGGTCAGCCTCTTTCACGTGGGCGGGCAGGTCGCCAGTTCAATTCCTGTGCACTATAACAAAAATTTTGATAGACCATGCATCTCCGCCCTAGGGCCACGTGGCGGCCTCTGGGCTTGCCACATGGCACCCTCTGATTGGCCACGATAACCAAATTCAAACTTCCATCGAATAAGAATCTGCCACTTGTCAAACCATGATACGCCCAAACAGAATATTCCAGGGAATATTCTCGAAATATTCCCTAGAATATATTTTTTAATTTTTTCCAAATTATAAAAGTCAAACTTGGTCAACTGAATTTTGGAGTTTACTAGACTATTTCAAACCTCAATAAATTTTGCATACGACCTCAGTTTTGAGAACCATTCACGGTGCCATAATCACAGCGACGAGACCTTTCCGGTCGTTCATATTGCAACCACTTTTGAACACTTTCATTTTTGAGAAATTTGCATAACTTGGACATGATCTCCTGATCAACCCTAGATAAAAGTAAAACCATGAATTTTACATTCATCTTGACTATTCACATCAGTCATTTCTCATTTCCCAAGGTGAAAATTCAAACTGGAGAAAAATAGTTGAAGGTTGTGAAAATTTGAAATTTTCTGGTAAACGGACAACGTGCAAGCAGAAAAAATGAAATGTTTTCAAAGTTGGTTTTGAGTGCCTTCCCGGTGTCAAAATCAGCTCCATTATAGCACATTGGAAATATCTATGAGTCTAGTTTCCAAATATGCCTCTATTTTCCAAAATGGTGCTCATTTGCCATGTCAAAAAATTAATCTCCCAAGGCTGGTAAATGCGCAACATCCAGGCCAAAAAGGAGGCAAAAAAATGAAATTTAGGTAGTTTTTTGCATTTTTGAGGGACCATTTCACCTCCAAATATTCTGAAACTTGCTAGATTTTATGTCGTCATCATTACGAACATGATGGCGGTGGCCATTTTTCAATTGGAGGCCCCAAAAAAGAGCGCAGTGTGCATCTTGCTGCGCCTTTAGCAAAATTTCCGTGTTGAAAATTGCAAAAATTTGCTGAAATGAACATAAGTGAAAAAATGTGCCAAAACTATGAGGGTAATTGCTCATTGAGTGCTTGAGGAATGGAGTGACACCTCAGCAAGTATATCCAACCCTTATTTCTCTCCATGCTTGGTCAAAGCTTGAATTTTTGCACGGGCTCATTTGAGCTTGGCCCTTGCAATTTTGTTCCTCATGGCATAATGCTTTGCCATCTTTCTCTGAATGTCATTGTCCTTTTGAGGCTTGGCCAAGAGCTGCTCCAATTTTTGTTTGACCCTCTCAAGCCATGCTTCTTTGTGTTCATTGATTTCTTCGGCAAGTTGTTCATCTAAGGTAAGTTGGTCTACTAGCTCAGCTTCCCTTTGTTTCTCCAAGGCTAGAGCTCTTTTCAGCCCTCTAGTCCTTGGTCTCTATCTTGGAGGCTGATCCTCCTCATCATCAGGTTCACCAAACCTTTCTAATGTCTCCTCAAACAACACTTTAGCCTTTTCTACTTCTCTTTGTGCCTTAATACACTTCACCTCATTGATTATTTGCTTGGTTTTCAGTTGCTGATTTTCTTGCTCAAGGAAGCCAATTACATATCTTGCCCTCTCAAGTTTAGTTTCAAGTTCACTAATGTTTGCCTATTTGGATTTAATTTTTTCAATAGTGATTTTATCCTCATCTTCATCACATAGATCAATCAACTGAAAGTCATGTTCTGTGTCATGTTTACCCTCCTCATCATCAATGATTGGTTCTTTTGGCTTTTCCTTGCCTTTGTCTACCTGCTTTGTTGATGAAGAAGGCATGGCCCCTTTGATAAGTTTTAGGAAAAATTTGAACCTCAATCAAACTATCCTTTGCTGCTTCAATATCTTCCTCACTGTTGGATGACTCTGAATCATGATTTGATGATGATGTAGGGTTATAGAAGGGTGAAGAAGAAGTATCAATATGAGGTGAATGAAACTAACTTGGTGATGATGTAGGAGCAGTAGGCTGAAATGGGGGAGTAGATATGGGAGGATGACATGATGAGGGGATATTCTGATCATGCTAACTAGGTGGGGTAGTGAAAATATCATTTGATATGAATGTGTCCCATGGAATGTTCATTTGATCAAGCTGGTACATGATTATTATTTTGATGAGGGAGTGGTGAAAAATACTCTGCATTTGATGACTATAATCCCTTTTTTGTACAATGTATGCCATCTTTTCAATGATGCGGAAGAGGAAATAGGGTATGTGAAGCATTTTGACTCTAGTCAAATGCATAAGAAGCCGAACATGATAGGAATAGAGTTGAGAAAACCTTCCCTCATAGGTGAAGTATTTCATGATGACTTTCATCAAGGGGACATATCTGTCAAGGAGATGAGAGAAAGGGAAAATGTATTTTTTATCATCCTTGTATCTTGGTTTAAGATATGGTTCATAGTAGGACGGGTCAAGGTTTCCTTGCTTAAACCATTTTTCTCCTATACTTGGGAACCATGTAGCAGCTGCAATGATATTGGTGGACATAGTAAATGTGAGCCCAGCAAGAGTGACTTGCCTATCAAGAAGATTGGAAATGAACAACCTTGTCAACATAGGGTGATATTGGATCTTCTTCACTTTCTCACAAAACTCAAAACAACCAAATTTTTTAAAACATGACACAGTGAGGGAATAAGCCATGAGCTCCTCTGTGGTTTTTGGTTCATATCTAATGATTTTCCCCCCTTTATTATATGATTTCTTCGTTGGTGTTTTCTCCTCACTGAAATTTCTATCTTCCTCTTTAGACATTATGAATTTGAAGCCTTGAAACCCTAGGGTAAATGAGATGAGATGAAGGGAGTGTGAGGTGAAAGGAATAACTTAGGAAAATGGAGGGAGTGAATGTAAATGAAAACCTAGGTCTATGAAAAGCCATAGGATTTAACAGTGTTTATGAATGATATGTTTTAGGGATATGAATAAAGAGATCATACATAAAAATGGGAAGGAAAAACTGGAAACTAGGGTTTCTTTTAGAAGATACTTCAAATTTCTTATGAAACACAAAATATATCAGAGGAGAGGTGTTTTAGGGTTCACTCATTGATTAAAAGCCCTTTGAGGAAATTTGTGAAGAAGTGTGAGCTTGTTGGAGGTTGTAAAGTCTTTTGGAACTCTGTCTAATCAAATGTGCAACATGCAGGTGAACGCGTAGCGTGAGATAGGAAACACGCAGTGCCTGAATATTTTGGTCGGAATTTTTCGGGAAAACATGCAGCGTGGAAAGGTAAATGCGCAACGTTCAACCAAACGTGCAGCATGCCAAGCAAATGTGCAAGCGCCTCTGAGATTTTCTGTTGATTTTCTTTAAAACTTAAATTTTCTCCTTTGCGCAAACTGCGAATGGATAAATGAAGATAATGACTTTCTTTTGAGGTGTTTGAATCGCTTTATAGATTGATGGATTTGAATTTTTTATTTAAATTACCCACTTTCCTTATGTTCACTTTTTCTTCTCATTCTTTTAACACTGATACTCTTTTAACTTCTCTGACTTTTTGGCTTTGCTGGTTGATCAAGTAATGAAGTTTTACTTTCTTTTTTTCATTTTGGCTGGAATGATTGCATTAATAGCTAGGGTTGAATTTATTACATATGAAAACATAAAATTACAATTGGAAACAGAAATAAATTACATATTTGATTTTATATCGAAATGGAATTTTGATATAAAAGTCATTAAAAAAAAATAATTACAACCTGAAAATATAAAAATTAAAAATTGATGATCTTCTATATAGGAATATGAAATTATCTTTGACTCCCTCTCATATCTCTGTTGACTTTATCTGAATGGAGTAATGACCTTGAAAAACAAAAATCCTAATGACCTAATGAGACTCTTTAGACCTGATCTTCATGATTGATTTTGACGGAGACAAATCATGATGAGAAGAGCATTTTCATAGGTGTTGCTGTGCTCAAGAAAACATGGGAATAAGTCAGCAAATATGGTCTTCTGAGGGAGAATGAAGTTTTATTTGAGGAAGGCTACCATCAGTGAGAGAAATTTTAGCATGACCTAATGGAATCATATAAAAATTTCAAAATGAAACATCTAATATGAAAAATGAAGGAATGATATCATTCACTGATGGAAGAATGCATATTCTGACTCTAACAGATTTTTTAATGTCATATTGATCTACATCTTATGGTTTATATTTTGCAGTACATTTCATTGCTATTACTCAGAAATCATAACTCTATGCTTTGACTTCATTTAGTAATGAAATGACTATGTTTCCTATTGTTTTATGAGTGAATTTCCTTTGTTAAACACTCTTATCTATCTCAACTTCCATGTCAAGAAGCCTAGCTACTGAAAACTCTGGTTGTTGACTCCAAAAGCCCAATGGTAACAAACCTGCATTCTTTCAACCTGCAATCATAAAAATAAGATAAAATTTCCATAGAGTTAGCCATCTATATTTATCATTATCAAATATCATAAACCCCTTGAGAGAGCCCTCTCAGACTGAAAATGATAAGCTTTAGTCAAAATCTAGTTTGAAACAGTTACATAGATTTGTCTGATCAGCAGCCAATCAAGTACAATTTTGTGATAACAAAATGTAGGCATCGCTTCAGCCCATTTGGTAAAGTAGTCTACTGCGACAATAATATAACCATGCCCCCTAGACGAACGAGTGTTACAGGTCATGAAGTCAATACCCCATTTCGAAAATGGTCCTACAGAGACAACAGGATGCATTGGCGCTGGCGGTTTGCGGATTTGAAAATCAAATATCTAGCACGCATGACAACTTCTGACCGTGAGGATTCAGTTGCGAAATATGGTAGGCCAAAGAAACTAGTGCAAAGTATCTTCTACTCGGTAGCGTATCCAAAGAAGTGTCCACCCCACCCCTTAACATGACAATCATTTAAAACCTTTTCGACCTCCTCATGAGTGAGGTACCTTCTTAAAATTGTATCAACACCACGATGATAAAGTGTATCGTGGATGATCAGATAATATTTGGCTTGGTATCGAATACGTCGTTGGTCAGAGCGAGAGGTATCAGGCTGAAAATTTTGGGTCTAGAGATAAATGATAAAATCCCCATACCAAGGATCAGATGATCCAATTAGAAACAGAGTCTCGTCAGGAATTAATGGTTCCAACGTAGTAGCAGTACTATCAAAGGGAAGGTCACAGAGAAGCTTAGAAAAAACTAAAGACTTCTTTGACTTGGATTTGATGAATTCCAAATCAAATTCCTACAAAATGACAATCCATTTTGAATATTACTCCCCCCCCCCCCCCCAACAATTGACATGATAAGATATAAGTCATGGGGTTTCAATCCGAAATGACAATGGTCTTCCGAAACAGGATATAGTTGCGAAATATTTGGACAACTTGAACAGTTTTTGTTATCACCAAATTTAGTCCTGTTGGGTTGCTTCAATGGTCAACTTGGAGTAACTCTTTCAAACCACTTGCAACTGGAAATTAGTCTCTCCAGTCTGAGAGGGCTCTCTCAATTTATCTAATGATTTGCTCAATTAGGTCTTAAATCAGATGGCTAACTCTGTGATTATATTATTTTATGTGATTGTAGGTGAAAAATGAGGAATATTCAACTACCATTGGGCTCATGGAGTCAGTAAAAGGAAATCAATGATAAGAATTCCTACATATGGATGTTGAGGCTTTTTCTGTTTCAATGATAAAACAACACTAACACATGAGAATAATCAGTGACTCAATGCTAAAAGGAAGTCAGAGCATATATGATATGAATTCTGAGTAATTTATCATCCATACTAATGGAAGAAAGATATAAAATAGACACATAAACCCATTGAAACACATCAAGAATCTCAGTAAAGCAAGAAAACTCAGTGTCTATCTATTACTGATATCATAAATTACAATAGTAGTTGTATCAAAGAATTCTCCAACCCATTATAACTCTAAAACTCCATCATTTATAGAGTGAGGACTCATACAAATTATTTTACACCTTGCTAGCTTCGAATTCCCACCTCAGAAACCTATTTCAAACATGATTCCATCACTTGGAGACTTCCTAGGGGTATTTATGTTTCACAGAGTTTGAATACAAAAAGGAATCTTCTTTCATTAATAGTTCAACAAATCCATTTAAATATCCTTATCAAATTCAACCAACTAATTTTATGATTTTACTGGAGTATTGATGTGTCATTATGCCACGTGGATGTTGAGCAGGACCTCCTCCAAGTTGAATTTTTGCAATTTGTTCACAAATCTGGTTAGTGAAAATTCTGAAAAATAGGCTTCAAAGATGAGTGTATAATTTCCAAACCCTTATGGCTTTACAGAAACTGAGAGAATTTTTTGTAGATGGACCTATGATGAAGAAAAACCTCTTTCATATTTCCAAAATCCTTTTTTATTTGGTCAAAAATCAAACTTGAATTTGACTGCTAAAACAATCATGTTCATAAATTTCGTAGTGCTCATTTCGTAGCAAACTCCAAAATCCACCTTTTGCATAACCTTTGACCTTTATCACTGTTGGAGGATCTTACTTGGGGCTAATGAGCTAAACACAAATTTTTTCCCTCCTTAGTTCTCCATAAAACTGGATTTAAAGGCAAAAGAGCATCTTCAGAAATTTCGTAGTGGTTTTCGGCCTTCAAGCCTGGAGCACGCTACGAAACTACCTGATTATGGAGAAAATTCCAAATTGTCCCTTTTTCTTCCAAATTTCACCTGTAGGTCTGAAAATTGATACGATGAAGTATGATCATTCAAACTTCCCTCTTACCCTCTTCAAGAAACATCATTTTCACCTTTAGCAAGTTTATTTATCAATAAAATGACTCTATTTTTTCTAAAAAAATAGGGTTCAGACATGAGCTCTTATCCCTCTATCCTTGATAGATGTTGCAAAACTGAAAGATTTTTTTATAGGTCAATATGTTCTGAAAAAAAAACTCTCTTTGGGTTTTGAAAACAGTCTCCAGATGTCTAGAATATGCATTTTAAAAACATGTATAAAACAAGAAAATTCTGCATTTTGAAAATATAGCCAAAATACATCTCTGAATCTCCCAATTTGTAGCACCTTTGAGAAAAGTGAAAGATTTTAATGTTATTTGATATGTTCTTGACAATAACCTCTCTCATTTTCTTAAAATACTTCTCTGTTTGCCCAGAAATTTCCCTTGAAGTTGACTGCACAAAAGTAAAAAAACAGAAAAATCCTCATATTCGCTACGGAATTATCAGGTAGTTTCGTAGTGAAATCTGCCTATTTTGCACGGAATTCACTACGAAACTGTGTTTAACTAGAAAGTGGAATATTTTTCTGATTTAAAAGTGTGGGAATCAAAACTAAAGGACATGAGGTAGACTTGACTAGTATGACAAGGCGCTAGGTGGTTTTAGACCTATGGTAGACATCGCCATATGCAATGTTTTCAAGAATTTCATGAAAATGACTATGAGACAGAATGAACCTAGGTGAATGACCCTATCCATCGAAAAATAAAAATTTATGTGTGATAACAACTTCCAAGGCAAGCTTTTCTACGTACGAATACTTCACTTCCATATCATTGAGATTACGACTCAAATTATAGATCATATGTTCTATCCCATTTTCTACTTGGACCAATACCATAGAAATGGTTGTATCAGCCACGGCGATATATAATAAATAATCACTCTGATAATTGGGGGGATACATTAATGACGCCCGGACAAGAGTATCCTTGACAACATCAAAAGAAGCTTGCGCAACTTCGTCCCAATGGAAGTGAACCCCCTTTTTCAAGAGCCGAGTAAATATTTTAGCCATTTCGGCATAGTTGGGTATGAACCTCCTTAGGAAGTTAGCCTTTCCTTGAATTTTCTGTATGTGAAGTAAATTTGATGGCGCAGGAAAATCAAGAATGGCCTGGACCTTCAATGGGTCGATTCGAATTCCTTCTTTTGAGATGGCGAATCCAAGCAAACGACTAGAACTAACATAAAACACACATTTATGTGGATTGAGGTGTATTTTGTAGTGTCGATAGCGTAAAAGGATGGCACTCAAATGCATCGGGTGATCAGTCCGATTTCGTGAATGCACGTGTAAATCATCTAGATAGGGTTGAATAATGTGCTTGATTTCATTGAAAGCATAATCCATTGCTCTATGAAAAGTAGCCCCAGGATTCTTTAAACCTAACTGTAGTTTCCGATATGTGAATGTGCCCCAGGGACATATGAATGTTGTCTTGTATTGATCCTCTAGGAAGATATTGATTTGATTGTAGTCGGAAAATCCATCCATGAACGAAAATATTTCACATCCAGCACAATCGTCAATAATCTGGTTGATAAAGGGAGTAGGATAGTTTTCTTTTGGACAAGAAAATTGGCATCCTGATAATCGACGCACACTCTGATGGTTCCTTGTTTTTTCATAATAGGAACGATGTTAGAAACCCACTTAGTTAGCAGAACAAGGTATGTTATACTCCTTTATTTCTATAGTATCACAAGATGATTGTTTATCTTTTATATTTTTTTATGCTGAAAATAATATTCCCTACTATCATTTATTTTTAGAAATCTCACTACTTTCATTATTTTTCATTTAATCTCTCCATTACCTTTCATTTTTTCCTTTTATGACATTGTCATGTTCTTAATTCCCCTTCTTAAACCCCTATCCCTAGCTAAACCTCCATTCCCATTTCTAATAAGCCCTCCCCCTTTACTCATTCTCTTTTCATTAAAAACAATGTAAAAACCCATTTTTACATTGTTTTTTAATGAAAAGAGAATGAGTAAAGGGGGAGGGCTTATTAGAAATGGGAATGGAGGTTTAGATAAACTATCGTTAACGTTAAACCCCTCATCACCTTTTAACTCGAGTCCCACTTTTTAAATAAACTCCTGTTTATTTCCTCGACCCCGTTTCACTTAAATCTCGACTCAACTTTATATTTAAACACCTCCACTTTGACATATCCCCAGGCCCCACTATTACATCACTTCCCTTTAAAAACATTAATCACCGCATTAAATGTTTTAACCCTCCGTTTCATTAAACCACCTGACCCCACCTTTTGAAACCTACCCGCGATCAATCCACTCGACCATCGTTCGATCTGCTCCATCTGATATGACGGCCCTCACTCTGTATCGCATCCCTAGATGCCTGATGATTAAAAACTTCGGAGGGTTGCGAAATGGGCGGTTTCACAACCCCTCCCATCCGCCATGTGTCACCTCTCCGCTTCGTCGCATCCCCTCAAAAATTACTTCCTAACCGCTTATGCACCATATGATAAACCGAGAAATGCCTTCATGCCATCAAGCGAAACCACTGACCATTCGAAATTATGTGTGCTCTATGCTATTGCGATAAGCCCCCGAGCCACCTTGACAAACCTTGCAATGTTCCTCAAGGACCTGGAATCCATTGTTGGATGCAGAGATTGAAAAACCTCCTCTATTCGGACTCCTTCCGCAGTCTTGACAAGTTTCTTCAAGCAATATCGCTCCCCTGTAGAGGCCATGTGTTTTAAAATTAATAATTGTTTTGAATTTTGCAGGTGATATACGTATCGGAAAATGAAATAATCAATTTGTGTTTCTAATCCCAAGAATTGTTTAATCAGGTCTCTCTAGATTTCGATTTAGAAGCCTTATTCATCAAAGGATTAGGAGCAGCAGAATGAGTAAAAATAAAGGCGACGATGGAGCAGAGAGGAAGACAGTAATGATTATCAGTGATTATGCATTCACTCCAACAGCGACAAGGTTTATTCAAATTAAAACATTTACTGTGGTAGTAAAAGTATAAGAAGAATATAGGTAGACAAAGAATGGTTAAAGATAAATGAAAACAGATGAAAGAACAGAGTTAGAAAACAGAGTTAAGGAAAAGATAGTGAAAGGTAAAGAAGGTAAATAGAGCTGTCAAAAGGTAAAGGTGTGAAAAAATAAGAAAGCAGATCAAACAGTAAGATAAAGAAAGAATTTACAAAGACAACAAGGGCAGTAAAGAGGTTATACAAATAAGGACGATTTAGAGTTAAAGGACAAATCAACGAAGGAAGACAAAGCCAGATGTTGGCCACCGCCAGCTTAATTTTTATTTAATATAAGCTACCACAGTTAATGTTACAGTCAGAGATATTTTAGCATAAATTTAGAAGTTATTGTAAAAGTTAATTCTGAAAGCAGTTAGTCAAAGATATTTTAAAGTTAGCTCAGCAGTTAATTTGAGAGTTATTGTTATAGTAGGTCTGTCAGTGATATTTTTGGCTTGGGCCTTGCATGGTCTCAATTGTCAAAACTTCATTTACTATGTAGTAAATTCAAATCTTCCACCCTAGATTAGGGCAACCTCCTCAGTTGCATTTAAATATTGCATTTAGTGTTCATTATCATTATTGGTTGCTAGGTTGTATTTTGCTTAGACTCTGAGTTGCAAAGATCATTGTATTGGAGCACTGTAACTATTTTTGAGCTGGACATCAATAATACAAGCACTTTCATAGGATCCTTGAGCTATGTTAATGGTGATGTTATCCCTCTTTTGTTAATGCTTCTCCTTTTTTTTCTCATATTGTACATCAATCTCCCTGATAGCAGAAACATAAATTTTAGATTAAGATATGTTGCACAAGCACCTTAATTCTATCTGTTATTGTTATCTTAATGTTTTCCTCTGCAAAGTTTAACTAAAGAATTCTTAACTTCTCTTTAGTTTCACCTAGTTGTTATCCTGAGGTTTTCTTTTGAAGTTTAACTAAATAATTCTTAACTGCTCTTTAGTTTCTCTGAAAAAATTTTCTTGAGGTATTTCTTATGAAGTTGAGTTAAAGAATTCTTAACTGCTCTTTACCTCTACTAAATTTTTATCTTGAATGTTTTCCTCAAATGACCTGAATGCGAAATTTAGAGACTGTCTGCTCTGCTTTTATGTTGAAGTATAGTTAAATAATTCTTAATTTCTCTTTAGCTTTACTAAACTCACTACCATCTCATATTCATCTAACCACACAGATCCATTTGATATAGTTAGCTTTCCCTGTGAAAACCCTTGAAAAGTTGATGTACAATTTAACCGTTTTATGAATCCATAGCCCAATGGATTAAGCTTCCCACATTCTATCTATCCAACCAAAAAAACAATCAAAACAAGCAAACCCAATCTTTATAACTAGCCTAAAATCAGAAGAATATAATCATAAAGCTAAATTAGTTAATCATAAACACATAGAGAGCCCTCTCTAAGCCCAAGAAGGCTAGGTCCTGGACTCCAAAGTGGTTTGATGTGGTTCCCTACTACTTTCTCTTGCCAATCTTAAAAATTACAGGGAGCCAACATAATGGTGACCATACTAGGGAGTTATTGAGAAAACATAATACAATTATCAAAACTCAAATAGAAACCTAGCCAAATATTTTGTGAATTAAGTATTTCTTTCACAGATTGGTTTGCTTTTTAGCTATTTATAAAACATTCAACCCCTCTAAACCTTAGGTCTAAGTTTTAGCTTCTAGAAGAATCTGTACCAGATCCCATCCTGACCCAAACCCTCCTGCAATAGTTGACAATCCAGAGAAAATCCTAAGGAAAACTCCTAGGTCTGAGAGTTCAACTGTTAGCAAGCCCATTCACAAGGCAAGTTCCCTACCTGAAAACCTTAAAAACTTGCAGGATATCCTGTTTGACTCACACTTGGAACAAAGCTTGTCCAGGACTAAATCCAAGAATTGGATATCACAGATACTTTTGGACCCATCCATCTTACAGTAGAGTCCTGTTGTACAGGCCTCAACCCCCATTCATACACCCACTGTCACCTTCCCCCATTCAACCCTCCACCTCCTTTTTCTAACCCTCCACTTACTAACCCCCCTGGTTTTCCCCATCCACCAGCCATGGCAACCTGGTATGCCCCATTAGTCCTACCATTTCCTTTAGTACCTCTACCACAAGACTATCAGTCTAAAATCCCCCTATTTGATTCAAGTGGCTCTACAACTGCTCAACATCATGTGGATAGAATGGATGACTCTTTTGATCAGCAATAGATAGATGATGAAACTATCAAGATAAGAATGTTTTCTCAAAGCTTAGGGGGAGAAGCAAGGAAGTGGTTTAAAGGCCTGACCCCTAATAGTATACATGACCTACCTGCTTTTCACCAACTATTCCTAAATAAATGGGAATTCAAGAAAAATCTTCTCCAAGTCTTGTCAAAATATGAAAACATCAAGAGAAACGTTGGAGAGAGTGTCCAAGATTACTGCACTAGGTTCAATAGTGTATATAACACCCTCCCTCCTCACATGAAACCCCCACAAGGTCTAGACCTAATGAAATTTCCATATAGTTTTGACCCAGAGATGGCTTATCAACTAAGAGAAAGAGACCACCTACATTAGAAGACATGCAGAGGGGTGCAGTAAGTGTGGAGGCAAATATGATTGCCAAAAGGGCTAGAATGAAAAATGAAAAGAGAGTCACATATAGGGAAGAGGTTGTAGCCTCCACATCTGATACAAAGATTGATAACCTTGTTATAACCATAGAGAGGATGATGGAGAGAATCAACCTAAATGAGAGAGCTTTCCCTAGAGAAAATCAAGCAGCTCCTCAGAATGGAAACCAGAACCAAAACCAAAACTTTAGGAGAAACCCCCCTCAAATAAGATAGAGGGAACAAAGAGGACCTCACCAGAAAATCAGGCCTCCTTTCCAAGAAAACTATGCTGATGAGGATGAGGGGGTGATTGAAGAACCAAAATAAAGTCAAATTAATCTAATGGGAGTTAATAATGAGGATATTTTTTTCCTCACTGAGGAAGAGCAAGGCATATTTTCCCCACCTAAAATTGAAGAAGAATTCCAAGAATCCAAGGATTATAAAAAAGGATTCGAAAATTCCATCATCGAGGTGCATAGACAATATGACCTCAGAAGCAAGAAAGTTCAAGACATTCCCAAGAGAAAGAATTTTAAAAATTCTGATAGAAAAACCCTGAAATTGGTCCTAAAAAGAAAGCAGAAAGTTCAAATCAAATGGTTAAAGGTTCTGATAAAAATAAAAACAAAAACAGTCTAGAAAGCAACACTAGTAAACCAACTAGCAGCCCTAACAAAACTGATTCAACGGATATCTCTAATTCAAATCAACAATGTGAAGTTGCTGTGAAAAAAATGTTTGATAAAACTTATTCAAATCTGCCAAAAACACAAACACCATTTAGTATTGAGAATGAAATTTCCAAGATAAAAATTTCCATACCTCTCACTGAATTGGTAGGCCAAGATGTATATAGATCACAAGTTTTGAAAGCACTAAACATAGGAGAAAATATTGATATTGTGAACTTGAATGATGACAAACCTGATTTTTTGTTTGGTCCTGAGGTAGAAGGAAAACTTCAAGAGGGAGGTGTGCCCCCATTTTATATCAGTTTGAATATTCATGATAAAATCCTTCACAATGCCATGTTAGATTCAGGAGCTTCTCATAACCTCATGCCAAAGGTAATTATGGAGAAACTAGGCCTTGAGATAACTGGACCATACAAAGACTTGTACTCTTTTGACTCCAGTAGAGTTAAATTTCTAAGCCTGATCAAAGATCTCTGTGTTAATTTAGAAAAAATACCAGCCAAAAGCCTAGTAATGGAAATTGTAGTGGTTGACATTCCCCCTAAGTATGGCATGCTTCTATCACGTTCATGGGGAGCCAAGCTTCAAGGCACCCTCCAAATGGATATGACCTATGCTACCATACCAGTCTTTAGTCAACCAATAATATTTTATAGGTAAAATCATATGAAACACCTCAGCAGTCAAGAAAAGCCTGATAACTCCCCTCTCTACTCTATCTACTCAGACCTTGATTCATTTATCCTTTACAATAATGAAAAAATTAATGAACAAGTAGCAGTTAATGAACAAAAAGTTGAAAAAGAAGAAGAATGAGAAGAACAGTCAGACCAAATAGAAAACGAAAAACACAAGTTTGAACCTGAACCTCTTTGGAGCATGAGCTTTGATGCTTCTTGTGGTAAAACTGGATCAGGAGCAGGTGTTTGGGTACACAACACTAAGAACAACCACGCAGAGGGTCATTCATATAAAATTAACTTCCAATTTACAAATAATCATTAGCAAAATATGAGGCACTCCTTCTAGGGCTACAATTACTAAAGAAATTAGAAGCCAAAAGGATCTCTGTCCATGGGGATTCTAAGCTAGTCATTAGTCAAATTAAGGGATAATATTCAGCTAAACACCCTAAACTAATAGCATATAGGAATTTTTCCCTTGACCTCCTAAAAACATTCAAAGAATATGACCTTGCCTCAATCCCAAGAAATCAAAATATCCTTGCCAATGGACTAGCATTTGCAGCTAACACTTGTCAACTGCCTCATTCTAACAAACAATACACAGTTCAAGTTAAATATAGACCAACAGTCCTTGATAAAGTGAGATATTGGCAAGTTTTTGAAGATGACCCACAGATTGAAGACTTCCTATAGTCCAAAAATTAGATTGAAATTCCAAATTCAGACTTAGATCATGAAGAGGACTACTCTACTGAGGAACAAACATACAAGGAGGATTCCCCTCATGATGCTGATATAAATATGTTAACAAAAGAAGACCCACATAGGACAGAAATGTGTGAAGATCCAGAAAAAGAAGAGTTTGAAGTGCTACAGTTCAGAGATAATACCTTGCCAAGAGGACTTGTCCCTCTAGAGGAAATTTTTGATTTCAATGATGTTGCTAGAAAGCCAAAGGTGAAATCCACCAAGGAAAATGTAGAAGAGTGCAATATAGGCAGTGAGCAAGAACCCAAAATGGTAAAAATGTCAAAAACACTACTAGCACATATAAAGCAGAAATATATTGAGTTATTCAAAGAATTTAGTGATGTGTTTTCCTGGAGCTATGAAGACTTGAAGTCCTATGATACTGATATCATTTAGCACAAAATTCCACTCAAAGAGAGCCAGAAGCCCTTTAAACAGAAGCTACGCAGAATAAATCTTGTCCAATTGCCACTAGTTGAGAAAGAGATAGGGAAAATGTATGATGTTGGGATAATAGTTCCACTCAGGTACTCAGAATGGGTTTCAAATCTTGTATCTGTGAGGAAGAAGACAGGAGATATTAGACTCTGCATAGACTTTAGAAATATAAATAAAGCCTCCTTGAAGGACAACTACCCTTTACAAAATATGGACTACATATTGCAAAGGGTAGTAGGCTCCAAAAAGATATCTCTGCTTGATGGATTTTTAGGGTACAATTAGGGGCTAGTACATCCAGATGATCAACACAAAATAGCTTTCACTACACCTTGGGGCAACTTTATGTATGTAAAAATGCCTTTTGGGTTAATGAATGTTGGAGCCACTTTTCAAAGCGAAATGGATATTTCTTTCTCGGAAGAAATACGTTTGTTCATTGTTATATATCTTGATGATATCACAGTCTATTCAAAAACTAATGAAGAGCATCTAGCTCATTTAAGAAAGGTCTTTGAGAAATCTAGAAAGTACGGTTTGCCTTTGAATCCAAAGAAATCCTTATTTGGCCTTCAAGAAGGAAAGCTTCTAGGCCACATCATATCTGAAGAAGGGATCAATATTGACCCAAATAGGGTTGAGGGAATACTGCAAATTAGTCACCCAAGAAATATCAAAGAGTTTCAATCTTTCATTGGAAAGATAATTTTTTAAGAAGGTTCATACCAAACCTTGCAAAACTCCTGAGGAACATCACCAACATGCTCAAAAGAGATTATGGGGTCAAATGGACCAAGGAAGCAAAGAAGTCTTTTGACTTGGCAAAGCGAGCACTTACACAAACTCCGGTTCTGATCTGCCCTGACTTCACCAAGGACTTCTTTATATTTTCCTTTGCATCAGAACACACAGTTTCTGTTGTATTACTGCAGAAAAATAAAAAAGGACAAGAGCAACCCATAGCATTCTTCAACCAAGATTTAAAAGATGCACCTTTCAAATATAATATCATGGAAAAACAGGCTTTTTCTTTAATCAAAGCACTAAAATATTTCAGAGTCTACATTCTGCATTCACACATCATTGCATTTGTGCATCATACAGTGGTTAAAGACATACGTACACAAGATCCTGATGGAAAAAGAGGCAAATGGATTACTGTCATATTGGAATATGATTTAGAAATCAAACCCACCAAATTAATCAAAGGACAAGGGTTGGCTAAACTAATGGCTAAAATAATTTTTCAGGCATTAGACATCAATATGATTCACTCACTGGATAAACAAGGGGAGATGGAGACTCTACTTATTGAGGAATCATTCCTAAATTATTCATGGTATGCTGATATATTGTATGTGTTTTTTAATTTAAATTCTCCTCCTGGTTTGTCCAAAACAAAGGCCAGATTCTTGAAACTGAAAGCTGTACATTTCTGCATTTTGGAAAAAGTATTTTATTGGAAAAATTCTGGTGGTTTACTGCTTAAATGTTTGCCTAAAGAAGATTAAGATAGGATTATGCATGAATTTCATGAAGGGGATTGTGGAGGCCGCCTCTATTGGAAGACCAATGTTAATAAAATCCTTAAGGTTGGTTTCTATTGGCCTACCCTCTTCCAAGACATCCACAAAATGGTAGTTACTTGTCATAAATGCCAAATTTTTTTAGGGAAAAAGAAACTTGTTGCCTTTGCCATTACAAATGATCTTTGTTGAAGCTCCTTTTCGACAATGGGGTCTATATTTCATTGGATAAATCCACCCTTCCTCCTTTTCCCAACATAAATGGATCCTTACTACAACTAACTATTTTACCTAGTGGATAGAAGCCATTCCTTCTAGGACTGCCACATACTCAGTAATTATTAGATTTCTTGAAAACAACCATTAGGGGAATTTTGAGGTCTAAAATGGGCCTCCTAAGAAAAATGTACAACCAAAATAAACTTTATAAGAAACAATAGGATTCAAGATGATGATGTCAACCATAGGAGATGATTCACCATTTTTTAAGTAAAAGGGTAAAAAGAATAAAAAATAATAAAATAATAAAACTACTTTTTCAACTCGTATTTTCGACTAATCTCCCAAAATGTTTACTCAAATTTTGAGCGGGAGTCCTCCTTGGATGAAAAATTTAATTCCTCATCCAAGGAGTACCCATGTTGCATATTTTCGATGGACCCTACTACGTGAAAAATGATAAATACAAGAAAAAATGTGATTGCAATCACGTTTTTCATGTATTTCTCATTTTTCGTGTAGCAATTTCTATCAAAAGTATACAACATGGGTACTCTTTGGATGGGGAATTAAATTTTTCATGCAACAGGTACTCCTGCTCAAAATTTGAGTAAAAAATTTGGGAGATAAGTTGAAAATACGAGTTGAAAAAGTAGTTTTTTCTTTTTTCCCTCTAAAATTTGATGATGTCATCAAATCTTATTTGATTTTTTCCACTATTATTTTATAATTTCCTTATGAGGCCCATTTTATACCTCAAAATTCCCCTAATTATCCTATCTAAGTTCGGTTGTCCTAGGAAAATCATTACTGATAATGCTGCTGCCTTCAAATCCAAGAAAAAGGTGGATTTCTACCATAAATATCACATTAAATTGGAACATTATACAACTTATAAATACCCTCAAGGTAATGGGTTGGCTAAATCCTCAAATAAGAGTTTGGTGAACATCATTAAAAAATTTCTCGAGGAAAACAAGAAATCATGGCACGACAAATTGGTACATTCAGTATGGGAAGATAGGCTAACAAATAAGAAGTCAATTGATATGTCACCCTATCAACTAGTCTATGGAGTGGATTCATTCGTTCCAACCACCTTGGGAGTGCTAGTAATGAAGCTCATTCAGGATGTGCATTTTGAGGAGAATGATATACAAAGAAGAATAAAACAAACCATTGAGCCGCAACAAACCAGAGAAGGAGTATACAACAGAACACAGCTGGTATAAGAAAATATCAAGAAGATATTTGACAAAAGGACTAAGGAAAATGATTTTAACATTGGATACAAAGTGTTGAAGTGGGATTCAAGGAGAGAGGACAAAGGTAAGCATGGAAAATTTTATAACCTATGGAAAGGTCCATTCATCATTCATTCTGCAAGGGGTAATAATGCATTCTTTTTAGAAGAGATGGATGGAACATAGTTGTTTCGAGGTCCTGTTAATGGAAGGATGATGAAACATTATTACAGTTAAGAATATTAGTTTAATTCTTCTTAATTGTATATAACACTGCTTAAAATAAATCTCAAAGGAAGTTGATCCAAAAAAGAAAGAAAGGAAAAGAAGAAAAGACGGTAGATAAAAAGGAAAAGGTAAGCCCCATACCAAAAAATAAATGTTTCTGAAAGAGCTACACATCTAAATGCCACTGCATTTAGTTTAGTTTACTTTTTGAAAATAGTATTGTGTGCAACTTGTTTAAAGAATGCCACAATTCATGATGATCAAACTGCTTAATCTTGATTCATTCATGTTTTGAATTTTTGCAGATAAGTTAGAAAATGAAGATTTTCCAAACTATTTAAACTTGGCTTATTAGTAGGTAGGTAGAAAATGAAATTGGTTCAAAAGCTTAATCTGAACCAGTAGAAGAAATAAGGAAGGTGGTAACCTAGAGGTTCAAAAACAAAAATGATGTCAAGGTTTCGAAGTCTAAGTGCACCTAAAAAGGAAGAAAAATAGTTTTGAATCATAGGTTGGGTAGGTATGTATGAAGAAGAGTTCTTAAAACTTGAGCATGTTCAAAGTTTGCAAATTTCAGGTTGTTTATATCAGCTCAAGAACAAGTGTGTTTCAAACCTTAGTTTGCTGTAAACATAGATTTCAGTTTTTGAAGGTCACAATCATAAAAGTTGTAGCAAATCAGGATTACAGAGTGGAAATCAGCCAAATGAAATAGGCTACTGATCTACAAACTTTCTTGACACCTCCTAAAGGAGCTACCCTCCCCAACTGGAGCCACTGTTAGATTCTTGTATTTCTATAGTATCACAAGATGACTATTTATTTCTTATATTTTGCTGAAAATAATATTCCCTGACTATCATATATTTTCAGAAATCTCATTTCCTTCATTATTTTCCATTTAACCTCTCCATTGTCTCTCATGTTTCCTTTTCTGATACTCTCATTCTATGAAATCCCATGTTTAACCTCAATCCCCTCAATTTAGCCCTGTCCCTTTCTTAAAACCTCTTTCCCTATGTTAAAACCTCATTTTCCTCACTAAAAACCCTTCCCCTTCACCTATTCCCCCTCTTTTCATCAAAAACAAATGTAAAAACCCATTTGTACATTTTTTTTTATAAATAAATCGAGGCCCACTCTTTAAAATAAACCTTGTTTATTTTTTACACCCGACCCCTTATATATTTAAGCCTCTGCATTAAAAACCTTATTACCCCACTTTAATGTGACCCTCGCCCTACCTTCTATTAAGCAACTCCCCTTTGATATTTTTCCTCGGCCCCACCTTATGTTTTAACCCGTCATTCCATTCAATCCCGACCACTGTCTGATCTTCTCCCCTTCATCCCACAGCCCCTGCTCCATATCGCAACCCAAAACACCCGATGGTTAAAACCTTTGAGGGGTTACGAAATGGGCAGTTTGCATCCCTCCCATCCACCACGCATCACCACCTCGTTTTATCGCATGCCCTCTAACCAAAACCATAATCCACTTAAGCACCATGCGATAAACCGCAAACTGCCTTCGCGCCATGAAACTAAACCGCTGACAATTCGAAATTCTATGAGCTCTGTGCTATTGTGATAATCCCCCGAGCCACTATAATAACCCCTGTAAAATTCCTAAAAAACTTGAAATGCCATTTTATGGATGCAAAAATTGAAAACCTCCACTGTCTGGACTCCTTCCACAAATTTTCCCAAGATCCTTTAGGCCAAAAATCACCATTTCTCCCCTCCTTGTAGAACTCTGTTTTGTTAACAAATTGTTTTAATTTTGTAGGTGATGTATATATCTAAAAATACTATAATCAAATAGCATTTCTAATCCTATGAATTGTTTAAACCGGTATCTCTGTATTTTGATTTAGAAGCCTTATTCATCAAAGGATTAGGAGCAGAAGAATGAATAAAAGTAGCAATGGAGAAGAGATGGAGGGCAGTCATGGTTATCAAGGTTTATTCAATTCAACGTGACAGCGAATCCAGTAAGAAGGTAAACAAATTAAATGACATAGTAAGGTAAAGGGAGAGTTTACTATGATAGTGAAAGGCAAAATAATTAAACATAATAGTAAAGAGATTATGCAGAAAAGGACAATTTAAATTTTGAAGGATAGATCAAAGAAAAAATAAACAAAGAAGACAGATCCAAATGACAAGGCCACTTAACACATACTTCTCCTCAATCACATTGGCCACCTACAACCTAATTTTTATATAATAAAAAGCTACCATAGTTAATGTTATAGTCAGAGATATTTTAGCAACAGTTCAGAAGTTATTGTAAAAGTTAATGTTTGAAGGAAATTAGTCAAAGATATTTTAAAGTTAGCCTAGTAGTCGATTTAAGAGTTATTATTAGAGTAAGTCTGTCAGTAATATTTTTGGCTTGGGCCTTGAATGGTATCAAATGTCAAAGCTACATTTACTTTGTAGTAAATGCAGATCTTCCACCCTAGGTTAGGGAAACCTCCTCGATTCTTACAGTTAAATACTACATGTATTGCTCATTATCATTGTTCGTTACTAGGTTGGATTTTGATTAGACTCTAAGTTGAAAAGATTGTTTCACTGGAGCATTATAAATATTTTGAGTTGGATATCAGTAATACAAGCACTTTCACAGGATCCTTGAGCTATGTTATTGGTGATGTTATCCATCCTTTTTTAATGTTTGTCCTTTGTTTTCCATAATGTACTTCAATCTCCCTGATAGCAGAAACAAAAATTTTAGATTAAGATATGCTGCATGAGTACCTTAATTCTGTCTATTACTGTTATCTCAATGTTTTCCTCTGCAAAGTACAATTAAATAATTCTTAACTTCTCTTTAGTTTTACCTAGTTGTTATCTTAAGGTTTTCTTTTGAAGTTTAATTAAAGAATTCTTAACTGCTCTTTAGTTTTACCTAGCTATTATCTTAAGGTTTTCTTTTGAATTTTAACTAAATAATTATTAACTGCTCTTTAGTTTCTTTGAAACTGTTATCTTGAGGTCTTTCTTATGAAGTTGAGATAAATAATTCTTAACTTCCGTTTACCTCTATGGAACAGTTATATTAAATTTTTTTCTTCTAAAGACCTGAATGTAGAATACAGAGACTGTCTGCTCTACTTTTATTTTGAATTATAGTTAAAGAATTCAGAGACTGTCTACTCTTTAGCTTTACTGAACTCACTATCATCTCATTTTCATCTTGCCACAGAGATCCCTTTGATATAGTTAGCTTTCCCTATGAAAAACCTTGAAAATTTGTTGTAAAATTTAACCCTTTTATGAATCCATAGCCCAATGGATTAAGATTACCACACTCTATCTGTCCAACCAAACAAAAAATAAAAAGAAACAACCCCAATATTTATAACTAGCCTAAAATCAGAAGAATATAATCATAAAGCTAAATTAGTTAAATCATAAACACAAAGAGAGCCCTCTCTGAGCCCAGGAAGGCTAGGTCATGGACTCCAAAGCGGTTTGATGTGGTTCCCTGCTACTTGTTCTTGCCAATCTTACAAATTACAGGGAGCCAACACCTTGAAATGTAGAAGGTGCATTGGTAAGGCCAAAAGGCATGAACAAAAATTCATAATGAACCTCATGAGTTTGAAATGTTGTTTTCGGAATATCTTTAGTCTCCATTCTAATTTGATGATATCATGAATGAAGATCCAACTTGGTAAAATAAATCGCTCCATGTAATTCATATAAAAATTCATCAATCACAGAAATGGGAAATTTATCTTTAATAGTGAGCTTATTGAGCTCCCTCTAATTCGGACACATGTGACATCATCCATCCTTCTTGTGCACCAATACTATTGGAGCAGAGAAAGAGCTTTGACTAGGTTGAATTATACCAATCTCTAAAATTTCTGCAATCATACGTTCAATTTCGCACTTTTGGACATAAGGATATCTGTAAGGCCTCATGTTTGGAGGAACACTTCCTGGAATAAAATGAATAGCATGATCATGATCACGAATAGGTGGGATTACTTTGGGAGTTTCAAACACCTTGGAATTATTTTCCAAGAATTTTTTGGAAATCTAGAGAAATAGATGATTATGATGTTGGAACTTCTAGTGAGCATAATTGTGCAATTACACCTCATTTTTATTTCTTCAGAATCTTTGTCATGAAATTAGAGCTTATTATCTTTCTTGGCTTCTGTATGAAACCCCATAATTCTATTTCTTTTCCTTCCGAAAAAAAATCAAGAAAAATTCCTAAAAATTAAAAGCTATCGTCCCTAAAGAGATTAACCATTGTACTCCTTGCACAACATTAGCAACTCCCATTGGAATGGAAAGCATTGGAATATTCAATAAATATTCCCCCATGGTTAGCTTAATATTATTTCATTTTCTAGAGAAATTTATAGTTCCTCCATTTGCAACCATCACTTGAAATTCTAGTGTTGGGTATAGGAAACAATTCAATTCCTTGGCTACCTTACAATGAATAAAAGTATGGGTACTACCCGAATCAATCAACACTATTACCTTTTTCTTCTTGATATGTCATTCTATCTTGAGAGTTTGAGGAGTGGCACTTCCTTCCAATTCATTACACGATATGGTCAGACTCATTTATTCTTCTTCTAGGGTTGGTTCCTGTGGTATATCCTCTTCTTTTAAAGTTTCTTGTTCATTTTCTTCCTCCTCTTCACAATCTATCTAAGAAAATTTATTCTCAGCACACTTATGACCTTTAGTGTATTTTCTATCACAAATGTAGCAAAGCCCTTTTGTTCCTTTTTCTTCCAATTGTAGTGGTGTCAACCTTGTAGGTTGTGGAAGTCTAGGAGTAACAAAACTTCCATCTTTATAGATGTGATTGGTAGGCTTCCTTGTTGCCATAATTTTATATTCATTTTTTCTTGCCAGCTTGAATGCCTTCTCCAGTGAATCAGGTTCCCAAACGCGAACTTCATGTTGGATGTTATCCTTTAAAGTCCCTATGAAGACATCAATCTTGTGTTCCTTTGGAATATCAGTTACCCTTATATTCAATTTTTGGAAGTCCTCAATGTGTTCCACCACTGAACCCTTTTGTTTGAGATTTATCAATTGGCTAAAGAAGGTGTTTCTCTTTTTATCCTCATAATGTGTTATCATTTCCTCCTCAAAAATTGACCAAGTGACAATTTTTTTACGGGAGAAAAGCCACCAATACCATACAAATGAATTTTGTTCTAAATGTAAAGTTTCAATGCGTACTTTTGTGTGTTTTGCACATTATTGAGATCAAAATATTGCTCCATATGTAGTATCCATGTTATGGGATCCTTTCCATCAAACTTCCTCATATCCATCTTTGCAATATGGTGGTTCTTCAATCCAACATTAGAGTTTATGAAATCATGATTAAAATTTATTTTATTCTCATCATGATTTTCCTCTACTATCTTTAGGCCATTAAGAATAATTTCTTGTATTATCTTTGTGAAAAGGAAAATATAAAACATTATGAGTACACAATATCTCATCGATCAACATGCATCAAACTATCATGAGCAACGACAACCATCTTCGTTTCTCATATCTCATCCATCCAACAAGACATAAGAAGCATCACATGAATCAACATCCATATCAAACACATCATAAGAAATATCATGCTTCATCTAGAGGTGAAGCGTAAGAAATGATACACATATGCTCTAGATGATCCAACTAGCAAAATGTGATATAAGCTATACAAATCATCTTGCATAAATAATTTTAACATTCTGCAAATCCAATAGGAAGCACATATTCTCCCCCTGAATGTGTGATCCTCCATCAGACATTGACAATATGCATGAGAAAGCCATATGGTTGTCATACCTCCAATAATATCACAAGAAACTAAACATGCAGATGCTCCAAAAACCATCAGTAACAATATAGTTGAAATATAACCAATGAAAGCTACAATAAGGCTAATGTACATTTATTTTTCAGTCATGTACAATAAATACATTTTCTACAAAAATAATGAGTGAAAAGAAATAAACATAACGAATCAAGCCTTGAAAAACATAACTCCCCTTGAGAATGATATACCTCATATGGAGTGATCTAGTTGATATGAAGACACGTGAAGGAACTAAATCAAGCTACCAATACACCCCCTCTTACCATGCATGTCTCATGCATACTGTTGTAGTCAAGTAGATCTAACATGCAATAATGGACTGCAGTAGGGACCAATCTCATCTAATATGAATCTGATGAGGAAGAGTACTCTCTTGGTATCCTCTTACTCTTATCTCTTCCCTCCAAGTCATACGCATTATCTGGGGTCTTGATTCCTCTAGAAATAATTCCCTTTGATTTGTCCTTTTGAATGATGCAACCTTTAGAATTGAATATCACTTATTTTCCTCCAGCAACCATTTCGCTCACACTCAAGCATTAGAGGAAATTTGAGCCTAAAAGTTCCCATCAAATTTTCATGTAATTTCCATTTCATAATATATAAAGTAATTAAAATCCAATTAATTTAAAAAGAGGTACATGTAAATATTTTGGAGGGAAAAGAAGAAAAAATACTTTTTTTATTTGTATTTTTAGCATACCTCTTTATAGGTTTACTCAAATTTCAAGTGTAGCCACTCGTTGGATGCATAATTAAATTCCATGTCTAACTAGTACCCATTATGCATACTTTGGAGAAGACCCACCGTGAAAAAAATTACATATACATTAAAAAAACTTGTTTAACATGTCTTTTTAATGTATATGCAATTTTTATCAATGTGGGTCTTCTCAAAAGTATTCACAATGGGTACTCTTTGGATGTGGAATTTAATTATGTTGGGAAAAATACTGAGAGGTGGGGGGGGGATTGGGGGGGGGATTAGTATTTTCAATAATCACAATAATTTCCTTTTTCCCTTTACTGATTTATATACGCGACTTTAATTAACAAAACTAGCATATATACACGACTTACCAAACAGAAACTAGAATATACCACCGATAACTTTATTGTTTAGGTAAACATTCAGAAGCAATATTTAGCCCAGACCATCAATTATGCATCAGATCTTTATCAAGAAAATAATTTCAGTAATAACAGAATAAATCATCACACAAGAGCATCACATATGAACACCAAGATTTAAGGTGGAAACCCAATTCGGGAGAAAACCACCATTGTTGTTGCCTATGTATTCAATATTTATTATATCAAAAACTTTTTACAATATTGTATAGATGCAGACTCATATCCATATGCAGGCATCTACTTGCAGAAGGCTAGAACCTTTCTCTCGTTCTCCAGCTACTACTGGAAGGGAGCTCCAAACCCCTTAACTTGTTTACCAGCCTCTTATGGAAGGGAGCTAAAACCCCTTGATCAGAACACTAGCTTCTACTGGCAGAAAGCTTCTAATTCCATACTGAAGGCTTCAACCCTCAGACTAGATCCCACTAGATCCCATAGCTTCAACACAACTAAGCATAAATACCAATACCAATAAAATTAACCCAAACTTCAATCAGAACAGTGAGATCACTGTAACCAGAACACAATAATAAACCCATATTTCAGAATCAACATGCAGAATAAATGTCAACCCTCATCATTCATTAGCTTGAAATGCATACGCTACTTCACTTTAATGAACTTGCGTGTATACGAGCTTTCCTTCACACCAACCTGCATATAGATCTGAGAATACTAAATTTCTAGAATATGATCAGTCTCAGAACTTGATCTGAGGCTTTCAGTTAGATATCTTTTCAAATTTTCAGAACCCTTATTCAGTCAGCATCATTATTCATATTTAATCACCCATTGATCAGATTTGTACATATTCAACTTAGCAACATTTACAGTATTCAAACAACTTAGATCTACATGAAGACTTCATCCAGACAACAAAAACATAGCAGCATTAAACAAATAACCTCTTCAACAATCTTCAAAAAACACTGACTTCCATACGCGCTTTATCTGAGACAAAGTTGTGTATATATGTTATTTCACCGAGACAAACTAGCTTATAGATCTGTAAATATTATTATTGCAGAAAGATTCAAATCTATTGACTTATCCAGATTTCTTCACTTCTCTTCAGCAAACATGCGTCAGGTCACAGATCCAAACATCTCATAAATAGATCATGCAACTACATAGTTATTTCATGTCTAGAGATCTTGATCCATCATTGTATCCAAGGGTGCATCATAGATTCAGATCTACAAATAAAATAGAGTCCATCCCATGCAGCTATCCTTCAAAGAGAATTATTCAGTAACAACCCTTACCCATGCACACCTTTGCACTAAGATCTTCCTCTCCTTATATAGGTTTAGCCTTTAGAAAAAACATGAGCCAAAACCACACAAGTGTCGATGGTATTCTTGAACGAAATCAAACAGACGACACAACACGCAATATTGTGGGCTAAAACCATGGTAATGCCCCCTGGTATTATAATTTTAGAGCGCAAAAGGCATACACGACTTGGATCGTTCTTATTTGCATGTGTATGTGACTTGGCTTGTACTAACCCGCATATAGAACCTTTAATTATGAATATTAACCAACTTTTGCTAGACTTTACACATTTCTTCTATTAGACCTTCTGCAAACTAACTCCATTATTTTCCAGAGAGTTTCCATCAAGGACAACGTATTAAGAAATAAGAATCATATTTCCAACAATCTCCCCCTTTGGACTTAATGGCAACCATGATGGAGATCGAGTTTGATCACCACATCCTAAAGATAAATAATAATTATTACCACATCCTGAAGATACATAATCATTATTCAAACACTCTCCCCCTTTGACATCAAGAGCAAAGGGCAGACAATTTCTCCCCCTCAGCATATGTGGACATAGTTTTTAATGAAATAAATGACCCTTTAACTCAACCGAGTATGATCAATCCTATCACCAAGGACCCATACTTCCATCAATGTTAAAACCAGTGGAATTACATATTTGACTCAACTACCCAACCAATTCGGTTTACAAATTTAAACAAGTCCTTACATGACTGATCATAACAACTTTACACCATATGACCTTTTCATAAAATAAAAAATATGACTTTTCATATATGTCCAAAAATAATCTCAAACAGAAGATCATAACAGCAACCAACATAGTGCCAAAAATGCAATCTTTTCCACAAGGCAAGTGCTCCCCCTAAACCTAGGCATCTTATACAACCAATTCATCAAGGAATCTTGATCAAAGAGATAAATATTAAGGAAAGGTAGTGTAATAAAAATACCAGAACAACAGAGTTTACCAAAAAACACCACAACGTTTCTAAAATCTAATCCATAGAAATTCTGTCAGTAAAAACCATATGCAGTTTTATGCACAAAATATCTCATATATACACGATTCTCCTTTATGAAACCAGCGTACCGAATTTAATATTCTCAAATTAAGTAGATTTGATAAGAGAGGAAAAGATAACTCCCAACTTCTATCTGAGATATTTGAATGCTTCCTTGGGAAGAGGTTTAGTAAATATATCTGCAACTTGTTCTTTGGAAGGAATATACTCCAATTTAACCTTTTTTTCAAGCACTTGTTCACGTAGGAAGTGATACTTGATAGGAATGTGCTTGGTCTTGTAATTCATAACATGATTTTTCTAGATACTAGTGCCACGTGTATTATCAAATAGAATGGAGATGGGAGGTGAAAATTTGATTTGAATATCTTGTAATGTCTGCATCATCCAAAGAAGTTGTGTGCAACATGATGCGGTATCCACATATTTTGCTTCCACTGTAGATAAGGCAATAGAAATTTGTTTCTTGCTGAACCAAGATACTAATTGGGGCCCCATATAGAATGCCCCACCACTAGTTCTTTTTTGATCATCAACATTTCCAGCACAATCCGCATTTGTGTAAGCATGAAGAGTGAGATCAACATTCTTTGGATACCATAGACCAAAGCCTTGAGTCCCTTGAAGATATTTGAATATTATTTTGACAGCCTGAAGGTGAGACTCTTTTGAATTAGCTTGGAATCATCCAACAATCCCAATTGCATGCATAATGTCTGTTCTTGTCCCGGTTAGATAAAGCAGACTTCCAATCATGGATCTATACTCTAGTTGATTCACCATTGGAGAATCATCATGTGAACCAAGGTTACATCCAGTTATCATTGGAGTACTCATAGGTTTGTTGTCTTCCATCCCATACTTCTTCAGAATTTTCTTAAATTATTTTTCTTGTGAAAGAAATATGCCATTTGTTGCTTGTTGCACTTATAAGCCACAAAAATATGCTAGTTCCAAAAGTAATGACATTTCAAATTATTTCTACATAACAAAATAAAATTTCTAACTCATGGAATCTTCATTACTTCCAAAAATGATGTCATCAACATATACAACAATAATCAATAGTTTAACATTCTCAATTTTTGTGTCTAAGTTACTGTTAGCAGATCCCTTTGTGAAACCTTGTTGTTGAAGATATTTGTCAAGACGATAATACCATGCCCGAGGAGCCTATTTGAGACCATATAAAGCCTTTTTAAGTTTGCAAACAAGTGTTTCATCATTTCCCATAATGAATCCTTCTGGTTGTTCTATGTAAACTTCTTCTTCTAGATCACCATTGAGGAAAGCAGATTTTACATCCATTTGATAAACTTTGAACTTTTGAAAACTTGGAAAAGCAAGAAACATTCTTATGGCTTCAAGTCTGGCTACAGGTGCAATTTTTTCTCTAAATTCTACACCTTCTTTTTTAGCATGCCTTTTACAAACAAGCCTAGCTTTTTTTCTAATAACATCTCCATTTTCATTTGACTTGTTTTTGAATATCCATTTTGTTCCAATAACATTTTTATCATGAGGTCTTGGAACCAATTCCAAACTATGATTCTTTTCAATCCGATAAAGTTCTTCATTCATGGCTTGAATCCAAAATTCATCTTTACTAGCTTGTTTACATTTTGTGGTTCAATAGTGCATAAGAATTCCAGATAGGTAGGGATTCCTACAAGAGTTCTCCTTGTTTGGGCACCTAGTCCCTTTTCTCCCAAAATTTGAGATTCTGGATGATTCTTTTGAACAGAACTAGATGGAGCCTTTTCTGATATATCTTCTTCCGGTGCTTCATTGGGTTCTCCTTCTATATTGTTGTTATTTGATGATGGAAAGTATACATCATCCCCATATTCAATCGTTGTTTTTATTTCCTTTCTAGGAGCTGAGAGAGATTCATCAATTAGAACATCAATACATTCCACAATATTTCGAAGTCTTTTATTGTAACATTTATATGCTTTACTTCTAGAAGAGTAACCAAGAAATATTCCTTCATCTTGATAAAAAAAATTCTTCCAAAAACTCTAAAATGTTTCATAGTTACCATACCAAGCTCATAAGGAGTTCTATCACTGTTCACACGAACATGAGCCTTGTTGAGAATATTTACAACAGTATGTGTTGCTTCTCCCCAAAAGGTATCGGGAGTTCGAGATTCATCAAGCATATCACGAGCCATATGTTGAACTATTCTATTCATTCTTTCTGACACACCATTTTGTTGTGGAGTTCCAGCTAGAGAATACAGTCTTTTTATGCCATAATGTTTAAGAAATCAAAGAATTCATATGATATATATTCTCCTCCTCGATCAGATCTAAGAAATTTGATTTTTAGATCTAATAAATTTTCAACCAAAGCTTTGAAGATCTTAAAATTTTGAAATGCTTCATCTTTATGTTTCAGTAAACCAATCCAGCACATTTTGGAGAAGTCATCAATAATTAGAATATAGTATTGTTCTCCACGAGGTGACATTTTCCTTACAGGACCACATAGATTAGTATGTATAATTTCAAGAGGCTTAATTGTTGATCCTTATTTGGCATTGAATTTCACACTAGTTTTCTTACCAAATTGACATGATTTGCATATGGTACTTTCAGGCAGAGTGATGTTGGGAATATCAGGAACAACTTTGAGTTTACTAGATTTTCTCATTTGAGAGAAGCTCAAATGTCCCAATATTTTTTGCCATAATGAATTTTCTATAGATTTACCTAAGTAGCATTTCTCTGGGCCACCTTTCAATATATACATATTTCTTGGTGTTTTAGTTCCATTTATTATCCTTTTTCCTGTGTCAAGTTCACGTACTACACATTCTTTTGAACTAAAGACAACTTCATTTCCTTGATCACACATTTGACTCACACTCAACAAGTTATGCTTTAATCCATCCACATAGATAACATTTTTAGCTTTCACCTTTTATTTTATAAAAACGTAATCTTTTCCTTTAATTATAGTAGGAGAGTCATTTCCAAAAGTAACATTCTTTTCCTTATCTAATGCATTGTATGAAAGGAGTTTATTTTTATCACCTATCATGTGTTCTGAGCATCCGCTATCAATGTACCATTGATTTTCTTCCCTTTCTGCAAATAAATCTATGCCACAACTTTCAACCAATAAGTCCTTCTTTCTCCATACCTTGGATTTTGAGGATATATGCTCTTTTGGCTGAATTTTTCTCCTGCATTCAGATTGTTCATGTCCAAATTTATTGCAACAAAAACATTCAATTTCTTTTTGAAGAGAAGAAAAGTTGTTATAAGTATTCTTCTTTATTCAATTATCATTTCTTTGCTTTCTTGCTTCTCTGGTCATGATGGTTTTGTGTGAAACACATTGAGCAAATTTATGACCAAAGTTATGACATGAGAAAAATTTTCCATTAAAGAATAAATTTCTGCGATCATGAAACCTTATATTGATGTTTACCTGCTGATTGATACTTATGTTATCGTTCATCCTTGAATTGAAGTTTTCATGTTTTAACTCAGTATCTTCTTTGTTCTTTTATTGAGTGATGAAGTGTTGTTGGCTGTCTTTAGCTACATTTAGATAGCTTAGTGTTGAATATTGAGAAGATTCTCCAATATATCCAAGACCTATCTTTATAAGAGGAGAGCGTTGAACCTTGATAATTTCATCTAAGGTTTTGGATCCTTTATAAAATATAAGATTTAAGGTTTTTAATTTCTCAATTTCCTTTCTTAGACTTACTATTTCAGATTCTAATTTATCATTGTGCTTCTCCTTTTCTATAAGCTGATTCTATAGAGTATCTATGGTTATTTTATTTTCTTCCAAACATATTTTGAGTTGATTGATTTCTTCAAGAAAATAATTTTCTTCTAATGCATCCATAAAAGTACCTTTAGCCTTTTTCAAAATCCATGAGTAATCTAATATCTTGATCAGATTATCCTTCTTCACTATTTGATATACAATCACTATCTTCATGAGTATAGTAGTTTTTTTATTGATAAACCGTTTCTTATTTCCTTTTGCCATTTCCTTTCCTTTTTCATGATTATCTTTATGGGAACATTTAGCAACATAATGAACAACTCTTACACAAAAAAAACTTTTAAAAGGAAGCTTACCTCTGAACCTTCCAGTGCCAAGTTGTAGCTTCTTTACAAAATTTGTCTCATCTTCTTCTGAAACATACCTTGATCCTTCTTCTTCTCTACTTCTCTTCCTTTTTCAATAGCTCTAAGGCCATCTTCTTTGACTTCATATGGACCTCCTTTCTTCATTTCACACGTAGTCAGAATCCCATGAAGTTGAACAATAGTAAGAGTTTGTAGATCCTACTTCTCTTCAATAGCAGACACTTTTGACTTGAATTTAGGAGTTAGAGATCTTAAAACATTTTTCTACTAGAGCAGTGTCAGCTATGGTTTCACATAGATTTCTCATACTATTTATAATATCATATAGACATAAAAATAAACTAGCAATGCTTTCCTCATTATGCATTCTAAGTTTTTCATATTGAATTCTGAGGGTTTGGATTTTAGCACTTTTTACCTTGGCATCACCTTCATAGCTCATAATGATTTTGTCCCATATCTCCTTTGTTGCATTCAACTGCATGACTTTGACAAATTCTGATTCATTCAAACTTCCCAATAATGCAATGACCTCCTTTGCATTAGTTTCATAGTTCTTTCTTGCTCCTGGATCTGCTAGAACTGAAGCTGGATATTGATAACCTCCTTCAACTATAGCTCATACATCTGCTCCAAGTGACTGAAGATAGAATCTTTTCCTTGTCTTCCAGAAGATTAAATTTTTTCCGTCGAAGAGAGGAGGCCTGATAGATGTTGTCCCATCTTGATTTATCATCTTATATTATCTTCCTTCTAGCGATTAAGCTTCTTTAGAAGGACTTGCTCTGATACCAATTGTTGGGGAAAATACTAGGGGGGGGGGTGAATCATTATTTTCAATAATCACAATGATTTTATTTTTCCCTTTACTAATTTATATACATGAATTTTATTAGCATAACCAGCGTATGTACACAACTTACCAAATAGAAAATAGCATATACCATAGATAACTTTATTGTTTAGGTAAAAATTCAGAAGCAATATTTAACCCATACCATCAGTTATGCATTAGATAGTTATCCAGAAAATAAGTGCAGTATTAACAGAATAGATCATCACAAAAGAGCATCACACATGAAAACCAAGATCTAAGCTGGAAACCCAATTCGAGAGAAAACCACCACTATTGTCATCTCTGTCTTCAATATTTATTATATGGAAACCTACTTACAATATTTTACTGATGCAAACTCATATCAATAAGCAGGCATCTACCTGTAGAAGGCTGCAACCTTTCTCTCATTCTCCAGCTACTATTGGAAGGGAGATCCAACCCCCTTAACTCATTTACCAGCCTTTGATGGAAGGGAGATACAACCCCCTGATTATAACACTAGCTTCTAATGGTAGGAAGTTTCTACTTCCATACTGAAGGCTTCAACCCTCAGACCCACTGCAGACCACGTTTCATTAATTTTCACACTGGATCCCACAACTTCAACACAACTCAACATAAAGATCAACACCAATAAAATTAACCCAAATGTCAATTATCATAGTGAGATCGTTGTAACCAGAACATAGTAATAAACTCATATTTCATAATCAACATGCAAAATCAATATCAACCATGATCATTCATTATCTTAAAATTCATACGCTACTTCACTTTACTGAACCCGCGTGTATACACGCTTTCCTTCACACCAACCTGTGTATAGATCTGAGAATACTGAATTTCCAGAATATGATCAGTCTCAGAACTAGATTTGAGGCTTTCAGTTAGATATATTTTCAGATTTGTAGAACCTTTATTCATTCAACATCATTATTGATATTTAATCACTCATTGATCAGGTTTGTACATATTCAACTCAGCAGCATTTACAGTATTCAAGCAACCCAGATATACATGAAGACTTCATTGAAAGACATCAGAAATATAGTAGCATTAAATAGAAAACCTCTTCAACAAGCTTCAGAATACCCTGACTTCCATATGCACTTTATCTGAGATAAAGATACATATATATGCACTTTCACCGAGACGAACTAGCATATAGATCTGTAAATATTATTACCGCAGAAAGATTCAGATCTATAGACTTAACCAAATTTCTTCACTTCTCTTCAGAAAAAATGTACCAGGTCACAGATCAAAACATCTCATAAATAGATGATGCAAGTACATAGATATTTTAGGTCTAGAGATCCTGAGCCCTCATTGAATCCAAGGGTGCATCCTAGATTCAGATCTACCAATAAAAGAGAGTACATCCCATGCATATATCCTACAGAGAGAAGTATTTAGTAATAACCCTTACCCATGCACACCTTTGCACTAAGACCTTCCTCTGCCTTTACCAATACCATGAGCCAAAACCACACAAGTGCCAATGGTATTCTTGGATGAAATCTAATAGATGAGACAACGCTCAATATTGTGGGCTAAAAACACAGTAGTGCCCCTTGGTATTATAATTTTAGAGTGAAAAATGCATACGTGACTTGGATCGTTCTTATATGTGTGTTTACGTGACTTGTTCTGTACTAAACCGTGTATAGAACCTTTAGTTATGAATATTAACCAACTTCTACTGGACTTTACACATTTCTTCTGTTAGACCTTCTGCAAACTAACTCCATTATTTGCCAGAGAGTTATCGTCAAGGACAACATATTAAGACATAAGAATCATATTGCCAACAAATTCCACTTCCAATCAGTGTCTACACTTGAAATTTTAGTAAACCTATAAGGAGATAAGCCAAAAATACAATTAAAAAAGTAGTTTTCTTCTTTTCCCTCCAAAATTCATACCTGTTATCTTATTATTTTTCCTTAGGAGGCCACTTTTACGCTGAAATTTCCTCTAATGATATTATGATTTAGACCTTCAATGAGCCAAAAATATTCTACATTTTCCCTCTTCTCTGCAATATTAACTTTATCGCTTCGTAACACTCTAGTGGGTTCTATACCTTCAAACACAAATTGAACATTCGTGGTTTTATTGAGAAAATGAAATTTTCTCCTATATTCTGACATATGGTGTGAGCATTCACTATCTATATACCACATGTCATCCTCATCATAAGAAAAAAGTAAAATGCCACATCTTCCAAGATTCTTCTCCTTATTCCATGTGTTCCTTGGTTGCACATTCTCCTTTGGTTGTTGCTTTGAACAAATGACCTCATAGATCTAGGTATCTTACAATCCTTGGCCATGTGTCCAAAATTATGGCACACATAACACTCTATATGCCCAATAATTGTAGGTAAAGGGTATAATCTCATGTTGCTCATACTATAACCCTATGTTTTCACGCTAAATATGAAATCAATGGATTTATGCCCAAACATGTTACAAGAAAAACAATCACCATTGAAAGAAATTTTATACCTGAATTTAGGTCCTCTCTTGGTTGACCATACTGCTGCATGTATGAGTTCATTCTCCTCCTACAATCAATTTCCACATGACCAAAATATGATAGTTGAAGCACTCAATATCAACCATCAATGGAGAAAATGAGTTTTTACTACTCCATTGAAAACTTCTACCTCCAACCATGGGAGAAAATGGTCTTCTAAATCTGAAATCTCCTTTTGGTTTTCTATTTTGTTGTTTCTTGTGAATCAGATTATTTGTTGTAGGTTTATTTGGTTCTCCTTTCTCTTTCTTTCTTGCATGCAAAATAGTCTCACCCTTTTGAATATTTCTTCCAATGTTTCTCACTAGTATGGTTCTCCTCTATTTTTCCAACTGTTGGTTCTTTTCTTCAAGCTCCTTTCTCAATTTTTCAATCACACCTTCAAGCGCTTCAACATAATATTTCCTATATTTATTTTTTTGTTGCAATTGACTTATTCTAATGTTTTTTATTCTGCCACTTTTGTTCTCAAGGTGTTAATTTCTTCCTTGTTATTTTTATCCTTTTGATCAAAATCTTACAATTTTTTATTATGCTCGTTGCATGCATTTGTTAGTCTACGATTTTGACTAGATAATTCTTCAATAAAAACCATGGAATATTCATTTTGAGCATTAAGACACATAGAATCATGATCATCATCCCTATCACTAAAAAAATATGAATTATTGTCATTACCACTATTAGAAATATAACTCAAAATTATACCATTACAGCTTATAACTTCATATTTGTTGTTCTTTATCACAACTAGTTCATGTGGAGCTTCCTTCTTCTTTTTTCTGCTCTTCTCAATT
Organism: Pinus albicaulis; assembly: GCA_034641835.2. Taxonomy (NCBI): domain Eukaryota; kingdom Viridiplantae; phylum Streptophyta; class Pinopsida; order Pinales; family Pinaceae; genus Pinus; species Pinus albicaulis. The sequence goes on along the minus strand of JAXQQM020076036.1, from coordinate 19,374 downwards.
TCTTCATCATTTTTTATGCTGCTGACTCCATATAGCATATGAAATTTGTCCCAAATTTCTTTAGCAGATTTTAAATCTCCAATTTTCTCCATATCTACATTACGGAGATTTTTTAAAGTAATTTTCCTTTCTTGAGTATTTTAATTCCATACTTTAGATGCAAACAAATATCATCATTTCCTTCACAAACCAATCTCCAAATCTTAGAGCCACAAAAAAATAATTTTTTTTCACATTTTCTTACCAAACCTTAAATGAAAAAAAAAAATTCAATTTTTTATGAACTCATTTCAAAAAATGTAAATTATCTTCACCTATGACATATTTATCCAAAGGATCAAGCCACCTGGTATTCTATTGTATTAACGTTGAAAGATTTATAAAAGGGGACAATCAATATTTAAAAACTCACACAAATTAATATTTTTCTTTTCTAAATTTTGTACATGATTTTACTTAAGCCAACTAGCATATGTACGTGAATGTTATTAAAGAAAATAGTTTATGCCCAAAAAAATTAAAAAATTCAAATATATCTTCAATTATTTGACTTAGACCAATGCATCATTAACTCATTAGATATTTAGTAAGAAGTAAACATGTGCATTAAGAGAAAATTAAACCATGACAGATAAGAAACACATATGAACAATAGGATTTAAGGTTGAAACCCACAGTGGGAGAAAACCAACGTCGTTGTCATCTTTGTCTTCAATATTTACTATATATAAAACTACTTACAATCTTGTACTAGGGAAGGCTCATACCAGCATGTAGGCACCCACCTATAGAAGGCTGCAACCTTCACTCCTTTTCTAGCACCCACTGGGAGGGAGTTTTAACCCCCTGAAATCATTTACTAGCACCCACTGGAAGGGAGCTAAAACCCCCTCACTGAAGGGTGCTCCAACCCTCAGCACCATCCGTGGACGAGGTTTCATAAATTTTCACACTGGATCCACTTGCTTTAATACATCACAACTTGTATACCATTTTTCATCACATAATCCATGTTGAACCTTTTAACATCATATAAGCCAAATATAAAAGCTGAAACTGATTATTGTACCCAAAACATTCATCCAATCACTGAACCAAACAAGCACCAATCACTCTAATACTGAACCAACCACTGAAGCAAACAATCACTAACCAATCACAAACTTAATTCAAACATAACAGTGAGATCATTGTAACCAGAACACGTAACTCAATTCAGAATACTGCATCAACACAATAAATCAATTGCAACCCTGATAATTCATAAACCAAAAGGTATACGATAGTTCACTTAAGGAAACCCACATGTATACATGCTTTTCAGTAGATGTTAGGTCATTATATTACTAGTGTAGTCCCTTATTGTTATAGTTAGTGTAGCCCCCTTATTGTTATTTTTGTACCCCTTTAGTCCTCATATTATTATTATTGTGCCCCATAAAGGCCCACTATTGTTATTGTTATGCCCTTACATAATTATTGTTAGGTCATCTAGGATTATATTGTGACCCCATGGACTCCTATATATAGAAAGGAGGTTTTTTCATTTGTATCATCAAATAATTGTTCATTTATGATGTAAAGGAGGTTTCCCAGTCAAAGAAGTTGATTTCTAAGGTGTGGATCTATCTTTTCTTCTATTTTGTGAGTTGGTTTTATAAAATTTGGTATCAGAGCTTTGGATTCTATGGTTTTGCTACTTCAAACAGGCCATCGTGTAATTTTTTCTATAAAATTATTTCTACGAAGGTTCAGAAGCTAAAACAAAAACCCATTTATGAAGAAATCCTAAGGAACTTCTTGTAAAAATTTCAGATATTGGTTGCCAATATTTTTAGAGATATGATCTGTGGAATTTATGGTTTTTGCAGGCTACCAAATTTCATATCAAATATGTGACCTTGGTAAAATCGGCCTAACTCTCTCTCTGAGCATAAGATTGGAATCCTGTAAAAAGTGACTGAAAGTGCATAGACTGTAGTTTTCTGTATATCTATTTCAAATCTAAAGGATGAAATAGTGACACATGGGACGCCGTATAAGTTTTCTCTTCTGAACGAGTCAATAATTAGGTCATTGTGTGATATTGGGAATAAATTTTCCTTGAAGAATACAAATCAAGTCAGACCTATTGCATTGGAAAGAATATTCATAGGGCTACTAAAGGAATGAATTTAAAATCTTGGGGATCTTAAATTACAGAGATACATAAGTTTCAATATCGAGCTCATCAAAACCAACAAAAATGTGTGTATTTTTTTTTAATTGCATAATTCTTGTTTGAAAAATCAATTTGAAGTGATTCCAAGGGAATATTGAAGTGTAGATATCAGTATTGGGTTCTAAAATGGCCCCTAAAAATAATTCAACGCCCATTAAGCCTCAGAAGGCTCTACTATGAATCATGAAGAGGAAGAAGTGTAACATGATATATCAAAATTACAAGACCAAGTGCAACAAATTTCTCTCTTGCAAAGAGTAACAAAAAATGAAATGGAAGCTAAGATGGATATTTGAAGAAAGGGGTGGAAGCTAAGATGGATGGTTTAAATAATTTCATGTAGGGAAAATTTTAAGGATGGATGTTTATCTTAAAGTTTAAAAACTTGGCGAATCTTAGTAGTCCACAATATGTGAATTGTAAAAAAATTTATGTTATTTTTGTAAAAATATTTAGCTTTTTAATCATTTTATATGAGCATATATAAATTTTTTCGCAATTTTTAGGGTTAAATATTTTTATACTATAAAATTTGGGCGAATGAATTTTAAAAGAAAAAATGGAATTGGTGAATGTTTTTTTTTGGAAAAAGCATGGAAAATTAGCCCACCTGCGAATATTAGCCCCTAAAATTTTCCATGATTTCATGGAAGCTAATTCGGATGACATGGAAGCTAAGATGGATGGCATCGATGAAAAAATCAAAGGAAACATGGAAGACATGAAGAATGATCTAAAAGCAGATGTGGAAGGCTTGAAGGAAGGTTTGACAAAGTTGATACAAGAAATGATTCCTAATGGAGAAAAGGTATTAGAGGAAACTCATGATGAGAACAAAATAGATGTTAATTGTCATTTCATAAACTCTAATGTTGGATTGAAGACCCAACATATTCCAAAGATCAATATGAGGAATTTTGATGGCAAGGATCCTGTAACATGGATACTATATATCGAGTAATAGTTTGATCTCCATAATGTGAAAAACACACAAAATGTACGTATTGCAACTTTATATTTAGAAAAAAAGACATTTTTATGGTATAGATGCCTTTGGTCTCGTAAAAAAATTAACACTTGGTCAATTTTTACAAATGAAATGATAGCACATTATGGGGATACAAAGTCAAACACCTTCTTTAGCTAATTGATAAATCTCAAACAAAAGGGTTAAATGTTGGAGCACATTGAGGGCTTCCAAAAATTGAATATTCGTGTAAATGATATTCCAAAGGAACACATTATTGATTTATTCATAGGGACTTTAAAGGATAAAATGCAACATGCGATTCACCTTTGGGAACCTGATTGATTGGGGAAGGCATCCAAGTTGGCATGAAATGTTGAAAGTAAAATTATGGCGTCAAGGAAGCCTACCACTCACATCTATAAATATGGAAGTTTTTCTATGCCTATACTTCCATAACCTACAAGGTTGACAGCAAAATAATTGGAAGAAAAAAAAAAGAAAAAAGGATTTTCTACAATTGTGATAGAACATACACTAAGGGTCATAAGTGTGGTGAGAATAAATTATTTTACATAGATTGTGAAGAGGAGGAAGAAAATGAACTAACCCTAGAGAAATAAGAAATGAGTCTGACCATATCCTGTAATGCATTGGCAAGAATTACCACTACTCAAACTCTCAAGATAAAAGGACATACCAGTAAGAATAGTGTAATAGTGTTGATTGATTCGGGTAGTACCCATAATTTTATTCATTGTAAGGTAGCCAAGGAATTGAATTGCTTCATATACCCAACACCAGAGTGTCAAGTGATAGTTGAAAATGGAGGAACTATAAATTTCTCTAGAAAGTGCCATAATATAAATCTAACCATGGGGGAATATGTATTGAATTTTCCAATTCTTTCCATTCCAATGGGGGGTGCTTATTTTGTATTAGGAGTACAATGACTATGATCTTTGGGGATGGTAGCTTTTAATTTTCAAGAAATTTTCTTGAATTTTTTTTTGGAAGGAAAGGAAGTTGAATTACAGGGTACTGCCATGAAGTCAAGAAAGATAATAAACTCTAATGTCATGAAAAGTATTCTTAAGAAAGAACAACAAGGCGGAATTGCACAATTATGCTCACTAGAAGTTCCAACATCAAAATCATCTATTTCTCCATATCTCCAAAATTTCTTGGAAAATAATTCCAAGGTGTTTGAAACTCGCAAATGAATCCCACCTATCCATGATCATGATCATGCTATTCATTTGATTCAAGGAAGTGTTTCTCCAAACATGAGGCCTTACAGATATCCTTATGTCTGAAAGAGTGAAATTGAATGTATGATTGCAAAAATGTTAGAGGCTGGTATAATTCAACCTAGTCAAATTTATTTCTCTGCGCTAGTAGTATTGGTGCACAGGAAGGATGGATCATGGTGCTTGTATCCAGATTATAGGGAGCTCAACAAGCTCACTATTAAACATTAATTTCCCATTCCTATGATTGATGAATTATTGGATGAATTACATGGAGCAATTTATTTTACCAATTTGGATCTTCGTTTAGGATATAATCAAATTATAATGAAGACTAAATATATTGCGAAAACAAAATTTCAAACTCATGAGGTTCATTATGAATTTTTTTTCATGCCTTTTAACCTTACTAATGCACTTTATACATTTCAAAGGTTGATGAATTCCATTTACAAACCCTTTCTTATAAAATTTATGTTAGTATTTTTTGATGATATAAAAATCTACAACAGGTCTTGGAAGGATCATGTTCAACATGTTGATAGGGTTCTCAAACTATTGGAGAAGAAACAATTATATGAAAAAACCTCCAAATTTTTATTTGGAGTACAAGAGGTGGAATATCCGGGTCATATTGTATCTCAAGAGTGTGTTAAGGTAGACCCTAACAAAATGAAATCCATGAAGGAATGGAAATTCCCTACAATCATAAACTAGTTTCAAGGATTTCTCGGGTGAACAAGGTATTATCCCAAGTTTGTTAAGAATTATGGGAGAATAGAAACAACTCTAACAACATTAATGAATAAAGAATATTTTTCATGAACTCTTGAAGCAACTAAGGCCTTTGAACATCTTAAAGAGGAAATGTGTTGAGCACCGGTCTTAGAGATGTCATAGTTTACAAAAACCTTTATTGTGGAATTGGATTCCTCAGGAAATGGAATTGGTGTTGTTTTAATGCAAGAAGGAAGACCCAATGCTTTTTAAACTCATCCAATCAAAGGAAATTATTTACATAAATCTTTCTATGAGAAGGAAACACTGGAAATACTACATGCAATAAATAAATGGTAACCTTACCTAATGGGAAGATACTTCAAGGTAAAAATTGATAATGATAGTATTAAATACTTTTTGGAAAAAAATACTATATTTAGAATAGTGCCAAAAATGGGTCACAAATATGTTGGGTTATGACTTTGAAATCATCTACAAAAGAGGGAAGCTAAATGTTGTTGTAGATGCACTCTCAAGAAAGGATGAGGAGGTGGAAGCATTTCTATCTACCATTTCTATTATCCAACCATATTGGATAACCAAAGCAAGGGAGGAATGGAAGAATGATGAAGATGGGTGGACACTCATTCAAAAGTTACAACAATATCTCAGTACATCTGATACATTTAGTTGGAAAATGATTCCTTATGGTAGAAATATCGCTTATATATTTGTAATAATTCCCAACTAAAACAAAAGATTCTTTTGGAATTTCACACCTCTCTCTTAGGAGGACACTCAAGATTTTTAAAAACATACCATAGGGTGAAGAAATAATATTTATGGGATGGCCTTAAATATAATATTCAAAATTTTGATGTGGAATGTTTGGTCTGCCAGCAAAATAAAGTTGAGACAATTAATACCTCAAGTCTGCTACAACTTTTATCCATTCCAAGTCAATGTTGGGAGGAGGTTTCAAGGGATTTTATCACAGGTTTACCTATTTCCAAAGGAAAGAGTGTCATCATGGTGGTAGTTGATAGACCTAGCAAGTATGAAAACTTTTGTGCATTATCTCATCCATTTAAGTATAATTTCTACTGCATTTATGGAAATAATTCAAAAACTACATGGAAACAAAAATATTTTTGTAAGCGACAGAGATCCCATTTCCACTGGGATTTTTGGACGAAATTATTTTCTTGTTTGGATACTCAACCAAATAATAGCTCATCTTATTATCCTCAATCCAATGGGAAAACTGAGATAGTGAACAAATTTTTGGAAGGATATCTTCGTTGTTTTGTATATGATAAACAAACACAACGGGTCAAGTGGTTATCTCTGGCTAAATGGTGGTATAACACTTCCTTCCATACTACAGAAAAAATGACCCCATTTATGGTACTTTATGGATATCATCGACTGTCCATCACATCATATTTAAGAGAAAATTCTAAGGTTCAAGAAGTGGAATATCACATCGAGAATCAACAACAATTTCTCCAACTCTTGAAGGATAACCTGAATTTGGCACAACATCATAGCGAGAGAAGTTTTGATATAGGAGAATGGGTATTTTTATGGCTACAACCATGCAAACAAATGTACGTCAAGCAAGCTAAGAAGGATAATAAATTATCACCAAAGTACTATGGTACTTACAAGGAGTTGCAAAATATTGGTACTATGGAATACAAATTGGAGCTTCTTGCTCTTCCTTAGTGCACCCAGCTTTCCATGTTTCATGCTTAAAGAATTTTATAGGTGAAAAACTTCCATTTCAAACAATATTGCCAAAAATTGATGAGGAAGGAAAAATAATATTGTAACTTGAATCAATCACGGAAATAAGAACTCCATAGCTATGAACTCAATCAATTTCAGAGCATATCATGAAGTGGAAGAACTTACCCACTGAATATTCCACATGGGAGATGAAAATTTTATACAGAAGCATCCCAAACTACTCAAGTGTTGAGGACAACAATTTTTTTAAGGAGAAGGGTATGTTAGGTCCCTATATTACTAGTGTAGTCCATGATTGTTGTTAGTGTAGCCCCCTTATTGTTATTTTTGTACCCCTCTAGTCCCCATTTTGGTATAATTGTGACCCATAAAAGCCCATTATTGTTATTGTTGTTCCCTTACATTATTGTTGCTGGGCCAGATAGGATTATATTGTAACTTCATGGACACCTATATATATAAAGGAGGTTTTTTCATTCGTATCATCAAAGAATTTTTCATTTATGTAATGTAAAGGAGGTTTCCCCCTCAAAGAGACTGATTGCTAATGCGTTGATCTATCTTTTCTTATAATTTTTGAGCTAGTTTCATAACAATAGAGAAACCTCCATACGAATCTCAGTATACTAAGTTCTAAAAATTGTTACTCTAAATCAATCACAGAATTGGAAAGAGACATTCTGAAATATTCTGATAGATTACAGATCTCTAAACCCTCATATAGTGGGAAACATCAAGTATCTTTTCAACCAAACAACATGCAACCAATTTCAACTTCATCATTCAAATAATTCTACTTTAGAAATTGCCACACATTGCCATAAAACGTATATCAATAGGACAACATCATTGACAGACATAAAAAAACACAACAATATTGTATAAGCTGATGAGACATATTCTTCAGAAACAATCCTAGCTTGCATAAGCACCTTCCATAAGTATTTTCCATGTAAGTACGTGCTTATCCAAAAAAAAACCTAGATATAGATGTCCAAATACTTCATAATACATACGCCATTTCACAAAGCCGAACTCGCATGTATATGCACTTTCCATGTGTCCAACTCACATGCATATCTACAACTAATTCATGCCATGTGTAACATTTCATAACTTCATAAATACCAAGATCATTACTTTCACTGTAACAAAAATGTGCCAAAACACAAACCTAAACAACTCATAAAAAGATCAAGCAAATACATAATCATTTCAGGTCTAGTGATTCTGATCCATAATTGTATTCACGGGTGCATCATTATTTTAGATATACCAATCAACTATATCCCATACCATGAAAATATACTTCATATTTAAGTATTAATTCATTAGACTCTCTTATGCACACTTTAGAACTTTGATTTTCACCTCATTATATAGTTTTAGCCTTATCTAATACCATGAGCCAAAAACACACTAGTACCGGAGGTGATTTTTGACGAGATAAAACAATATCAAATAGTCATTTACACGTTTAATATGGTGGGCTAACACCATGGTAAAGACCCTTGGTATTAATAAAATAGTGTGCTATAATCTACACAACCTTTCTTCTTCATACATGTGTGTGTACGCGACTTTTCTTCACCGAACATGCGAATACACTACTTCGCTTCATCAAACATGCATATATTTCTTCGTATACGTGACTTAACTTCATCAAACCTATGTATATTTCTTAAAACTTTACTTTCATAATTATTCTGACCTAAAACCTCCATCTCATCATTCTATCATTATGTTCCGTCACTCTATTACTTCTGAATTGATATGTGCAATCTATTACAAGTTGGCTTCCATCAAGGACAACACATGCATCATAATGCCAACATATATGAATTATTGGAAACTAGATCACTACTAAGAGGGTGGGGGTGGATCATTAGTGAAACACTGTGATTTTTCTTAAATTACTTAATCTTTTATACCATGCAAAAAATGAAGCACCAAACCATAGATTAGTGCACCAAAAATAAATATGCATCCATAAAAATTAATCACACAAAGCACATAAATATGTTTGGTAGAAAACCCTCTCAAGGGAAAAAAACCACTCGATGCTACTGAACTGCTCACATTCTATTCTACCAATTAAATTATTTACATAGCTTTATACATATGGCTACTCTAAAATTGAGACTGTTTCTTAAGTGGATTTACAGACTACCATCCGTTGAACACCACCAAGATCAATGATCCTCATTCAATTACTTCTGAACTATCAATGACTCTACAAACTCCGATCTACTAGAAGCTACCATGACCAATGATCCTCGCCTAATTTCTTCCGCACTATACAAAAACCATTGGATTTGATAAATATGATCTCTTATATCTATTATTCCCTACTCCTCAAACTATTCTTATCTATGTGGTTCTCATTTCAAAATATTTTATACTATAACTGAAAAATCCTCAACCTGAACTTTGCAGCAACATATCGTCAAACCACAAACAAAAGTCTAAATATCCAAACTCCAAATAATCCACAAGAAAAAATACTATCACCAACATTATACCGATCCACACTGCATCTTCTCACTCAACAACTCAAAGTGATGGCTGAAACATACTTCATATCACTACTGCTACAACTACAAAATCACTTAGAAAATATACATACTATGGAACATATGCAGCTTGTAGGCTCTACACCAAGTTAAATTTCACTCTACACACACTCAAAAATCAACCAAATAAAAATGAGTTATCTCCAATATGTAGATTAAATCAAGTGCTCAACTTAATAATTACCAAAAACTATTGGGCATCACAACTCTTTTCATATGCTTGATTAGATCCAAATTTGGCTCATTAACTCAATCAACCGCTAACTCCATTAGCCTTTTTTTATTTTCAACTTTAATTAGCTTCGGGAGGTCCCACAAAATTTTCTGACCATAAACCAAAAATTTCTAATCAAAGATGTTGCCAAAACACAAAAAATAGCTCAACAACGTGAGGAATGTTGAGAAAATCTTGTCAAAACCCATAGTCACTCCCTTATCATTACTTTGAATGTGAATTTAGCCTCCTGGAGCTATAACCACTCCCTTAAGCCTTCCACCACGCAAATTTAGGATCTCAGATGCTCCCTTGACTCAACATGCATGTGACTAGGGCTAAAAATTTGTAGAAGCATTAGTTCTTCAGTCTATAACCCATGCCATATGTTGGACCATATTTTGAAGTGTATGAACACTCCTCCATGCCACTGTAATAATTTTTCAACTGATGAATAGGAAAGGAACAAGTCTATGACATGCTAGACCTATTTTTCCAACCTTAGGACCAAGATCAAGACCTCTAGTTACTCAACCAACAATCAAAACATCTCTAAATATATCCAAAAACTATAGGATCATCTCTATCCTCTATAGCAGCATCTCCAAGTTTTGTAGCATCAACAATAGGCCATACAAGTACCTCCAACACTGGTGGAAAAACCTCCAACAGAAGAAACATACAATTGAACACATGAAGCAACAATCTAATGTATCCAAGACATATAGAGACATATGCAATGCCAAGAGCAACACACATACCTCCTACAAAAATAACATAATAAATAATACATGAGTATCTCTCCAACCTCCTACAATAGTAGCATATCCAAACAACTCAATATGTCGACCTCTATCCAATCATTGCATGTGGATCCATATCCAAGTCAGCAGCCACAACATCCTTCACATTGGGTCTATTCATACGTATGTTGATATCAATGGAAACTAACAATACCATCACTGTTATACAAGATTTACGATTGTGGAAAAAAGTATCTCCCCTAGGTTCGATTGCCAACCTAGAACAACACAAAAATAAGGACCCTAATTTTTTCTTTAAAGTTGTCTTTTCCTTGTCACAATATGCACCTCCAATCACCTTGAATGCATGGAATTTTAACCTCTCACCTCAACAACATAAGGGTAGAATCACTCTCAAAAATCCAACCTCTTGCATAAGAAAGGAAATAAATATATTTATGAGTGTGGTAAGTTGGGAGTTATTATCCAATTACTAATCTAAGGTTTTAGATCCACCTTTGATGGGAGGATGGGATCAAAGGATAAGGGATGGAAACTCCAAAGAAGCAGGAGATGGTATGCAAATTTTTATTCTAAGGTAAATGGTTGTAAAAAATTATAAAAGATTCCATAAATTATCTCTTTTATCGAATTTATAGAACCAACATAGGTGAAAATGGGAGTAACCTGTAGGTGATCAATGCTAGCCACAGTGGAGAAAATTGTAGCTGAATGTTGCTCAGAGGAATGTCGGGGAACATTGGTATTAAAACTGGCTCATATGAGGTGGTTTCAGGAAGAAATTATGGGGAATTAAGGAGTTATACTTAGGTCTTTGTGCAATTATGTTGAAAAGTGGGAATAGGATGTTGATTAATCCCATTAGGAGGCCCAATGACTGGATGTAAAAATGGCCTATAACAGATATCCCCCCTAAAGTGGAAAATTAGAAATGATGACTGATTACTGAAGTGATTTACCTTGTGACAAGTCGGTACAAGAACAACTGGTGAGATTAATTTGTTACCATACATTTTCATCACGACATTCTTTTTGCCGAGGGAGACATACCCATACTGAGCACATAACCTAACATAACACGGACAATGATAGAAAGAAGTGTGCACAGATGCAACTAGTGGACCCATGACTGAATGATTATCTATATTATCATGGTCATTATACATTTTTATCTTTGTATAACTCCCAAAATCATAGCCTAGATGGATGAGAATAGATCCAGGGTCTTCTATCTCATTCATTCAACAAACTAATGTACGAGTCTAACCATGTGAATAAATGAGTTGAGTTATAACATGGTAGACACCATCTAATTACCAACAAATGATGTAATCCATTAACAAATGCGAGATAAACCACCGATGAAATCAATGCCTCTCAAGTTACCATAGTACAATTCGTATGGTGTGAGTAAATGAGTTTATGTATAACAACACATAAAGTGTTTCGGTCGAAGGCCAATGATGTAAACATAACTCCAAGAGAAAGGAAATTTACCATTGATGTATGTAATTACCAAGGTACCAAAGGGGTGTTTCTAAGTGGATGATGTGCTAATGTCAATGGGAAGTTACCCATCGCATGAGGGCCATCATGTATCACCCATCAATGAAATGAAATAGGTTTCATGATTGAGACAAAATGATGATGATATAGAGCTGTATGAGAAAAATGAAAACATGGAATGATCACTTAAGAGTATTGTAATGGATATCAACTTAAATGAATTCTCTTGAATACATAACGACACTTAATGGAGTTGGCAGCATTGACCCAAAACCAAAATGGAGGCTTTGAAAAGGTACGATGAATCGAATTACAAGCACATTACCCAACCCAACATCCACGAAGATGAATCGGAAGAGTGTTGTGTTCAAGAGAAAATCATTGCCATTAGCAAATGAAATACCATATTTTCCCAATTTCCCCAACCATACTAGTCAATACCTCTTTATTTTTTAACAATATTGAGGAGGATAACATATGCTTAATATGAAATTTCACCATTCAGATGAATCCATTTGAGTATATTTAACGAACCTTGAGAATGAGTGGCTAGGCCTTGTCATGTTCTATAATTCCATCGCTATTTGATGTTTTAACAAGTCCAGTGAAGGTAAAAATCAACATCTTTTTCATGTTTAGGTATTTTGAAAAAGAGGCGAAAATGAAAAATATGGATGTTCCTATTAGCGTAAGAAGTCACTCCTTGACTGCTTAAGGAGTAATCCTTACACATCATCGTTCATTTCAAATTTTAAAGGGGTTGTTTGAGTGGTGGGATGGATTTCTCAAATATTTTGAAATGATTTTATCTTCTTTAAGACATTCGTGCATTTGGCAAGTTGTGGAAAGTATAATTTGTGTGGGTAAAAGTAGTATAGGGAGCAGAGAACACAAGTGGAGGAAAATGAATATATGGAACCTATTTCAGGAAATATTCCTATCCTAAATCAATCACACAGCTATGATTATGGCCTTTAACACAAAATTTGTTTATGCAAAGAAAACAACACTTAGAAAATATATTTCATGTATAAACTATTCCACAAATACTTTATGAAATATTTACTGGCATGTTCTATTACACGCATATAACTTGCAGAAGACTAAAAGTAGATCATTCGACAATTGGTCTTGAAGATGGATCCCCGTTGGGATTCTAAACTTCAACATGATTCTTGTTACACTTTGGATAATCTGAGAATCTCTATTACAAATGATAACCACATAAGCCTAGAAACTAACAGCTAATTTATTGTTAAATCCTTTAACAACTTCTCACTCACACTTCACTAGTTGTTGCAATTTATATTTTAGAAGAAATTAACAAAGAAAAGAGAGACACCACACATTAGATGTTCCTTGAGTCAAAAAATCCTCCAACATGAATAAAAAATGTTTTTCTTATTATATCCAGTCTTTGAGTAGACTAGCATCCAACAACATCAAACCAAGGAAAAGTATTTATAAGTGGTTTATATAGCAAGAGAGGGACCAACTCCATCTCTTATAAAAGAAGGAAACATTAACTCTAACAGAACACGTGTCAAAAGTGTTGAGATTGCAAGCAAGATGATGAGCTTAGTGGAAAATTATGCTTCAGGAGGTGGGCCTATATTATTTTGGAACAAAGTCTGTTTTTAGACTATGTCTATTTTTAGACATGTCGATCATATTCTATGAGTTGCGGGATGCTATTTGTGGATGGTTGGTCAAGTTGGAAAAATAGATGGACTTCTATTTTTAGACATATTGGGCGGAATCTATTTTTAGATTTCCATTCTAAAAATAGATATGTCGAATATTATTAGCTCTTAATAATATTTGGACTCTAAACATTATCTTATTCTCTTGGAGCACTTCAGTTAAGTGCACAGATGTGGCACATGCAGCAGCCAGGAGGAATTACGCTATTCCTGAGGGTTTAGTGGAGCTATTGCATGTTGACTTCAGTTAGAACTCATGTGACAGAGTTTGGTGGAGTTGATTGAGGAAGTTAGTGGAGTTGTATTCAGTTTAACTCGGTTAAACATAGTTGAGCTAGTTGTATCTATTGACATTACCTAATCCTATGGGTTGGGTGTGGATATTTAATATTGTATAATAAATAATATTAGGAAATAAGGAAGGCCAAGAGTCATTGGGAGATGAATCCCAATAGCCTCACTCCATGTATAAATACATGTTCATTATTCATTCAATAAACATTTTGATTTGAGGAGTTACCTCCTGGTTTGACATGGTATCAGAGCCAGTCCCACTATTGGCATTTTTGCCTGTGGTGTAACTCCCTCATTCCTTTGCTCAGTCAGTTTTTATGCTAGTTTCTGCTGCTCCATTAAATTTTTGTACTGTAATTCTGCATTTTTTTTAATTTATCTCCGCAACTCCTGCATAACTCTGATTTCTGTAGATTCTGAAGATTCTACAAGCTGCAATTCCTACATTTCTGCAGTCCTGCAAATATCTACAGTTTTGCAGCCCTTGAAATATCTGCAATTCAAAATTTGTAACGGCCTCTCGGCCTCCCTCTCTCCAACGCCTTCTCCCTCAACACTACAACCTTCTCTCCCCAACGCCCTCTCCCTCAACACTACAACCTTCTCCCTACCCACCTCTCCTACGCGGGATGCTCCTTCCCAACAATCTGCTCCCAAATACAACGTACACCCCTTACAAATTAAAAATACCGCCAACACCTGCGCACAGTTGCGCACACCCCTCACCCGCTTGGATCCCCTACCCTCGTTGTACAACACCCTCCATTCATAATTCGCTGCCCTCCATTCATAATACGCGGTCTCTGTTATCATAACACCGCTCCACTGTCATACGATTTATGTAATACGTTCTGCTCTGTCATACAATTAGTACCGTTGTCACTCGACTGTTCTCCCATATGTAATACGTTTCGCTCTGTCATAAGATTAATACTGTTGTCACTCGACTGTGTTTTATATTCGTTTATAACACATCACCATATTTTATATCACCCTCCATTTTTAATACGTTGTTTATTTCACTGTTTGAATACCCCTCCATGCTGCTTTGAATACCACTTCACTCATATATATACACCGCCCTCTGTCTTTGTATATACAATACATTGTTTGTAATATCGCTCCCTCCATAATATCGCCCCCCCCACCATACTTTCAATACAATTTTTCTTCAAACACAAAAAAAAAAAAAAAAATTTGGTGCAGAATTCAGTTTTTCGCAAAGAGTTTCTGTCCCCTTTAATTGAGAAAATTTCCAGAATTGAAGATTTTCTAGCAAAATTTTTCCTCTTCAAAAGAATTTTTTTTCCAGCAAACTAATGCATTCTCTCATATCTATTGTTGGGGTGGTTCTCTCCGAAAAAGAGAACTATCTTGAATGGTCTCGGAAGATTAAACACACACTCATTTTTAATGAGCTGTGGAAAGGAATTTGTGAAGGACAAGAAGGAAATCCACTATCAAAGCCCACTTCAGACAAGGAGCTCGCCATTTGGGAAAACAAGAACTACAAGGCCTATGCCTTGATTGCAGCTTCCGTAAATGAAGAGGTGAGTCACCATATTTCATCATTCTCAAATGCCTATGATGCCTTGAGAAAGCTAAAAGAACTCTATGACTCACATTTAGAATTAGAAAATGTTCAATTGATGATTAAGCTGTTCAGTCTTGAAATGAAGAATGATGATCCCCTTGCTTTAGCTTCAGAAGTAAGATCTATAATGCATGACATTGAAAGCACTGGTGTAAAAATGGACATACCTCTCATAGCATATGTTAAGGCATTATATCCAACTTACTCACATTATCTTGAGTCTTTGCAAGCAAGTGGAAACTTTGAGCATATCACCTTTGATAAACTTGAGAAAAAGTTTGCAGAAAGAGAGAAAGCTTTTGGGAAGATGACAGTCCCTTCATCTTCCGAAGAGGCTACATACTTGGCACATAGAGAAAAGAGTCATGCTCTAGATTCATCCAGAGGAAGAGGTGGCAGAAGAGGAAGAGGAAGAAGAAACTTCACAGAAAGGGGGGGCAGACAATCTGACAAATCCAATCTTCATTGCACATGTTGCAATAAAGATGGACATGATGCATCCAAATGCAGAACACCTTGGGAGAAAATTGAGCAGCAAAGAAATCAAGACAAAGGTAAAAATAATGACAAAGACAAAGGTAAAGCACCTGAATCCGCTCATTATGTTCTAGCACATTGTAACAATGGAGTAACTGAAGACTTGCTTGATGTTTCATTTACTTCATGGAGAGATGATTGGTTGCTAGATTCAGGAGCAACATGTCACATGACATTTAGAAAAGATTTTTTTGAAGAATTCACTGACAAAGTTGATGGAGCAATATATTTCGTAGATAAATCCAAACTCAAGCCATCAGGGCTTGGCACAGTCAGGCTTAAACTGCCTGGTCTTCCTGATCATATCCTACATGAGGTTCTATACCTCCCCGAGTTGAAGAGAAACTTGCTGTCCCTGATCGAAATCCGGCAGCAAGGACACTCAGTTCACTTGTTTGATGGCAAGGCAGAGGTCAGATCAGCATCAGATCACTCACTTTTCATGGAGGGAATAGAAGAAGGGAGACTCTTGAAGCTGAAAGGTTCATCTGCTCATGCTCAAAACTTTGCATTCAGTTCACATCATGATGAAGGTACATTCCCATCAAGTCTTTTATGGTATGCTAGATTTGGACACTTAAACTATGAAAGCCTTCGTTTGTTGAAGAAAAATGGTGTTAATGGACTGCCTACAATTCCTAGAAAACCTAAGGAATGTGATGCTTGTATTCTAGGAAAGCATAGCAAATAGCCATTTCATGATTCACACTCTAGAGCACATAGAAAACTTGAGCTTGTTCATTCAGATTTATGTGGCCCTATGCCTATTTCTTCTGAAAATGGAAATAAATACATGATGACATTTATTGATGACTACACCAGAATGTGTTGGATTTACTTATTGAAGAACAAGTCTGATGCTTTTCAAACATTCAAGAATTTTCATGCATGGATAGAAAATGATGCACAAACTAATATTGGCTCTCTACGTACTGATAATGGAAAAGAATACACTTCAAACGAATTTGAAAATTATCTTCGTCAACATGGAATCAAACATAAAACAACTGTGCCATATAATCCACAACAGAACGGTGTAGCTGAAAGAATGAACAGAACTATCTTAAATATGGTTCGCTCCATGTTATTTTTCAAGAATGTGAAATTGATGTTTTGGGCTGATGCAGTTCTATGTGTCGTTTACATAAAGAATAGGTGTCCTTCAAGTTCAATTAGAAACAAAACTCCTTTTGAAATGTGGCATGGCCACATTCCTTCGGTAAAGCATTTCAGGGTCTTTGGGTCCACCTATTATGCCTTGATACCCAAGGGTCAAAGGAACAAACTTGGTGCTAGAAGCAGAAAATGTATCTTCTTGGGGTACTCCAATACCTCCAAAGGATATCGCCTCTATGATGAAGCAAATAAGAAGTTTGTGATAGCAAGAGATGTCATATTTCTTGAATCTTCCAAGAGTGACAAGGTTGTTGAGCGGAAACTTGATCGCCTGGATAGATTCACACATGCAAATTCCTTCCAAGAATTTGATAATGTGATTCCACATCTTGAAGGGGGATTCCGATATTGAATCAAACTGTGGAATCATGTCCTGAAGCACTCTCTCCCCCACATGAAGAAACAACCACGGATGACACATTGGATGATGTGATTGATAGAATTGGGAGATTGAATCTTGAATCAATCCCAACTCAGTCAAATGACCAGCCTGGGCCATCTCAGAAAGGTCCTCCCAAATGGCCGACAAAGACACTGGAGAATGTTCGTCCTGATGAGGTTGGAAAAACAGGAACAAGAAGTTCCACTCAACAAATTGAAGGTGATGTAGATAATTCTGATTCTCCTGTTGATATGGATATTGCTTATAACTGTGAATTGAGTTTTTCTACAGATCATGAACCAACTTCCTTCAAAGAAGTCGCTTCTCATGATGAATGGAAAGAAGCGATGCAGAAGGAGTATGATGCCTTGATAAAGAATGGCACTTGGAAGCTGGTTGATCCGCCTTTGGGAACAAAACCAATTGGCCGTAAGTGGGTCTACAAGAACAAGTACAAAGCAGACGGCTCACTTGACAAGCACAAGGCTAGGCTTGTGGCAAAAGGATTCGCACAGAAAGAAGGAGTTGATTATGAAGAAACTTTTGCTCCCACAGCAAAATGGACCACCATCCGGACTCTCTTTGCCTTAGCAGCTCAGAATGGATGGAAAGTCCATCAGATGGATGTAAAAATAGCCTTCTTGAATGGAGATCTAAAGGAGAAAGTTTATATGTCCCAGCCAGAAGGATTTGTTGTAAAGGGTCAAGAACACAAAGTTTGCAAGCTTATAAAATCTTTGTATGGCCTCAAGCAAGCACCACGAGCCTGGTATGAGAAATTAACCGAGCATCTTCTGAAACTTGACTTCAAACATTTTGATCTTGATGATGCAACTTTGTTTGTTAAGAAAGTTGGAAAAACAGTTGTATATATTGTGGTATATGTAGATGATCTTTTGATAACAGGAAACAATGAGAGCTATATTGCATCCATGAAGAAAGAGTTGAAGAAAGGTTTTGAAATGACTGATTTTGGTCATGTTCATTACTATTTGGGTATTGAAGTAATTCAACATCCTAAATTCATATTTCTTTCTCAAAAGAAGTACATTGGAGATCTCTTGAACAAATTTGGCATGGATGACTGTAATCCCTTAACCACTCCAATGGAACAAAACTTGAAGCTCACATCTATTGAAGGGAAGGAATTTGAGGATGCAACTAAGTATAGATAGCTTATAGGAAGTCTTATCTATCTGACCACCACCAGACCTGACATTTCATTTTTTGTTGGAATCCTCTCAAGGTTCATGCAAAAACCTTGTGAAGGACATTGGTCTGCTACAAAAAGAGTGTTAAGGTACTTGAAGGGGACTCAAGACTTTGGACTCAAATATACACAGGTAGGTGACTTTAGCTTGATCGGATACTCTGATTCAGACTTTGATGGTGACAAAGAAACAGGGGTGTCTACTATAGGTTACACCATGAGTCTTGGATCAGGAGCTGTCTCATGGAGATCACGCAAACAGTCAGTTCCAGCAGATTCCACGACCGAGGAAGAATATGTGGCAGCAGCTGAAGCAACAAAGGAAATTGTGTGGCTCCGGAAAATCCTGGAAGATTTGCAGATAAAACAAATGTACTCCACACCACTCATGATCGACAACACTTCTGCAATAAAGTTGGCCAAGAACCCAAAGTTCCATGATCGAACAAAGCACATCAATACAAAGTACCATCTAATTCGACATCATGTTCAGGCCAAACCATCCATCTAC
>JAXQQM020092424.1:0-21851 GCA_034641835.2 Pinus albicaulis | reverse complement strand
AGTGAGAAACAGTCAAAATTTCAAAAGACATCTTTCTCCACAAGTTATGATTTGAGTTTTGAAAACTTTGAAAAACACGAAGAGAAAATCAGCTGGCAAAGGAAATCTGAGCTTTTATTACCAAGAGACATCACCCTTGGAACTATTGTTCATCATGTCCAAAAGAGGGTCATTGCCATACTGTCAGGGTTTGGAAGGTTTGAAACAAATACAGCTTTTTCATTATTCAAAAAGACAGAGATATCATAGATGATATGTTCTAAGCAAGAAAGCATATTGGAAAAGGCGCCCTTCTTAATCAAGAGGCCATGGCAAAATCCAAAAAAGGTCAGCAAATTTGGGCACCTGCAGTGGGAAGGAGGTTGAAGGAGCAATTGGAGACAAAAGCTGTCAAAGCAAGGTGAAAAATAAACCCTATCCTTTCAAATAACAAAGAAGTCTTCAGGACCTTTTAACAGTTTTGGAGTGGGGTTTAAATAATGAATATCATCATCAGGGATTAACAAAGTGGCAAAGAATGGTCTATAAGTCAGCAGGGTATTATTCAAAGTTTGAATTTCGATGTTAAATTGTCACCAAAAAGACAAAATCGACAGGAACCACCTCTCAAACCTATATTCCTAAACGGACAGAGTTCTGACCTTTCAAACCGTATTTTCTTTCTTTAAAAAGGGTTTAAAGCTCTATTAGCATTTTTTAAGGGCATAGATACTCTGTTGCCGAAATCATTTCAAAAAGAATGAGCACCTCTCAAATGAAGTCAACATGTTTTCAAAAAGGGTTTAAGACCGTTGAACCTTCTTTTTACTCCCCAAGAAGCACAAAGTCGATCCACTCTTGCCATTTCAGAGATTGAAGACGAGTTCGCAGTTGTTTTTGCTGTCTGCAAAGTTTTTATAACAGCGCGACGTGCCTGGAGTATTGCGCGATGCGCTCAGGTGGACTTTTACATTGGCGTTCAACTGCCGCGCGACGCGCCTGTACGTGTGCCCGACGCGCCTGTACACCGCGCCCGGCCGACCCGACAGAGCCACCCGACAGCTTTGTGCGCAGCGTTTTCTCATTCAAACGCGTCGCATTTTTCATTACGCCTCCAACCGCCTTCAAAACATTTCCAACCCGCAAACAAAGATCTGCATCGTGATTTTGAGGTATTTTGGCTTGCTCTCCTTCAAATCCTTCAAAGTTCATCTTAAAAAAGTCTATTGTTTGAGCGGAAGAAATAGAAAAACGGTGTTTGTTGAAGAGGGAAACGTTCGAATTAAGCGTTTGTTTTTTAGAGCGGTTGTGATTGAAAACTACGGGCCTTTTCTACCACATCATAGAAACAAAACAAGCCCTTTTTAACCTCTCTTATAAATAATGACTTTGACTGAGAGTATATGGTTCAAATAAGTGCAAGGAATGAAGGAGTTAAAGCAGAATTGTTGAGTTTGTGGAGCTGCCTATCAGTGTTAAAGGTCAAATCAAGAGAGGGCTTGTCCTCATTTAACTTGCTACATCACCATATCTATAAACTGGTTTTTGCTGTGAAAATATCCATTGGTTGAAGCTGTGCTTGAGTGGTAGATATACTGCTAGAAGTGCCTATAGAGAAAATAGTGTGTTGAACTGCTACAAATTTCTCATACCACAGCATACAAAACTTTTAAACTTTGTCACCATATCTGGAAAACAGTGTTTTTGCTGTGTGGTGATCCGAGGTGTAAAACTGTGGTAAATTGCTGAATGTGTTATTAAAGGCACCTACAGGAAAGAAATTGTGTTGAACTAGGAGCTGTGGGTTTTCACCTTTATTAATTAAAGGACAAGAGATCCTATACCTTCAAAGCATCAAAGGGCAAAGGTCACTCCAATAAACCACAGAAAGGACAGTTTTTCACTGAGTATTCTACTTGACTGTCTTTTTTCTTCAAGCTTATTTTGATAAAGTTGATATTCAGATGAAGTAAAGGTTTTTTCTACAAAGGCAAGGGTTTCACATTGATAAGGTGCCTTAACTATTTGACAAGATAAACTCCTACAGGCTTTGCTGAATTTTTAAAGCATTCTTCAAAAACTTTGTCACCTTGTTCCATAACAGTGAGATTGACTGTATGCCCACACTGGAGGTTGACTATGTATGTGGTGTGATTTTGTTTGATGGAGTGACATGCCAATAGATAATATTGAAGTGTAATAAGAAAAAAGGGTTTTTTCAAAGAGCAGTTTATTGGTTGAAAGCTACAGGGCAAAGTTGCTCCTACTTCTCACAGAAAAGACAGTTTTCACTGTGTATGTTGCTTGTCTGTCTTTTGTTCTTCGAGATTATTTGATAAGTGGGTGTTCATATAGAGTAAAGGTTTTTTCTACAAAAGCAAGGGTTACATTGATAAGGGTCCTTGATTATTTTGAAAAGAGAAAACTCCTACAGCCTCTGCTTAAAACTTTTGGAGCTTTTTAAACTCTTGTTATCTTTGTTCCAGGACTGTGACATTGACTGTCTGATTACACTAAGGATTGATTGCATAAGACATAAGTTTTTTGAGTGATTGGCACACTAGGAAGGGAAGGTTTGTAATGATTGGAAAGTCCACTATTGATCCTAGGTACCAAAATGTGTTGTTGACCTCCAAACTTCACAAGAGCGAGGTGATTTCTTGACACCTTACACAGAATTTTCACCTAACAGTTTGTCTCCTTTCCACTGTGTGGTATCCTATTGAAAAGTCTGTTGGAAGAGATACTTTCAAGGTGGAAGGCCACTTTTTAAGGGAGCAGGGGTTCTTTATATTGTGAGGGAACAGTGTGCAGTCATCCAAAGACATTGTTCACTATCTAAACAGTAAATTGACACAGTTTGGCTCCAAGAAGGCAGTTTATAGACAGTGAGGCTATTTGTTTCTTCAAAAGCACATTTAGGTCAAAATGCCTCCTAGGCAGGACAGCAGAAGTGGTGCGCATAAAATATATGAGCCAATCTCTACAGAGGAGGTTAATGCTCATCCATCCATCCTTTTCAACTTCCATGAAGTAGGTTTTCTAGATTTCTGCCAGAGGATACAGGAGGTCAAAAGTTTCTCGCCATTGACACACCTATGCGCCCTGAGGTTCCAGAACAAGCATTTCCAGGTATCGGACCTTGATTTCAAGTTTTCTCCCATATCTTTTTCCAAACCCACCAAGATTCCATATCATGGCGAGAAATGGTTCAAACAGACCCATCTTGACTTGGAAGATTACAAGATTTTCATTAAGCCTGAACATAGAGATACTTTCACTGCTATTTTTCCTTTTTCTTATCTTCTTGACAGCTATGCTCCTCTAATGAAAGTCATAATGAAGTATTTTACTTGTGAAGGGAGGTTTACTCAATTTTATGCCTACCATGTCTAACTATTGATGCATTTCACTAGAACCAAGCAGCTAAATCTCCCTTACTATTTATACAAGAGCATCGAGAAGATGGCATCCACAGTCCAGAAGAAGGCTCCATCTCTGCAAATACCTTCCCTTTTCCATCATTCTCTGATCAAGATTATCCTCCTACACCAGCTAGACAAGAAAGAGGTTCCATGGGATGTATTCATCAGTCACCCAGATTTCTCTACTATTCCTCCTATCCATATATCTCCCACTCAGCCTATTCATCGCCCTATACCTTTGTCCAGCAGGCCTACTCCTAGAAACTCAAAGTACTACGGCGGTGATCGAGACGACGGCGGGAGGAAGGAGAAGAAGTAGACGACCCAGAAGAAAAGGTCATGAGCAAGAGAGAGAAAAAGGAAAGAAAGAAACGACAAGCGAAAATGAGGAACAACGACGGAACGGTGGTAGAAGTCGACGAACGAAGATGGCTTGATGAAACAAGAAGGAAAAGCGACGACTTGATATTGGAGAGGGGTGAGAACGGCAGGTCGGGTGAGAGCGAGGTTGAAACACAAATTGAACAAGGCATTGAAGTAGAACATCAAATTGATGTTGGTGAACAGGGGCAGCAAATTGAACAGCAAGAAGAAGACACACAGCAACCTCAAGGAGAGCAGCAGTTTCAAGAAGATGTCAAGGGTAAAGCAGTTGTGTCTCCTCCTCCCAAAAAAACAAAGCCCAACACAGCAAGGAAGAAAGGGCCTAAGGCTGCCCCTCCAAAAGTGACAAAAGTTGTCCCTAGAAAAATAAAATCGCCCAAGAGGTCACCCACTAGCATGCCAAGAAGGAAAAGTGCAAGATTGGCCTTCAAAGGGAAAAGCAAGGTTGGAGAAAGTGAAAAATATAGAGGTGCATTGGCTGTCATCCCAATCCAAAGTGATGACAGCGATAATGAATCCCGCATTCTTGAAAACCTCCTAATCCATAGAGAGGGGAAAATTGAGGCATTAGAGAATGATCTTCAATGGGCAAGGAACGTAAACCATTTCTTGGAGATCCAAAATAAACAGATGAATTTTCACACAGCAGTTCATGAGGCACGAGCTATCAAATACAAGAATGAGGCAGCTAAGGCGCAAGCGAGGATAGAAGAACTCATTGGTGATTTTGATGAGGAATAAGAGGGAGACCAGCCTAGGCGGAAGAGGCCTAGAACCATAGGGCTTAGAAGAGCCCTGGAAAAGAAAAGGGAAGAAGAACAAGCCCATCTCCAAGCCTTTCCCCTCACTGCCCTACTTGAGCAAGAAATTGAAGAAAACAAAGAGGCATGGTTAGAAAGAGCCAAAAAACACTTGGAGATGAAGCTTGAAAGAGAAAATAGAGATCTGGAGCTGCAAAGGAAAAGGACACATCACTTTCAAAAGTTGAATCAGTTTGCCCGGCGCAAGCTAAAGGCCACCCAAGAGAAATTGTTGGAAGAAAAGAGGAAGCGCCCGGCACGGAAAGAGAAGAAAGACATATCGGCACTTGATATTTTGGCCTCCGCTTCGGAGCATGTTGCTAGGGACCCTTGAGGGTCATGCGCACCAATTTTGGGCCCATTTCGACAACTTTTTGTTTTTGGGCATTTTTTGGGTTTTTGGTCGAAAACTCATAAATTCGCCATTTCATTTTGAGGATTTTTCAAGGGAGGAGGATGATACCATTTGATGCCATAATTTCATGATCAGGTCCTCAGCGATTTTCAGAGCATTTGGAGATCATTCGCCCCCTCAAAACGGCGAAAATTGCTCACTTTTTGCACATTAAACATATAAATGGGTACGCAATTTTACGCTTTTTACACACAGTGCATAGTTGAAACTTAGGCCTTGATTGAGGTGATTTCAGTTGCGCCAGAAAGTAGACACTCAGAGATTTCCAACGAGCTATCATGAGCTTCGTTTCGACATCAGGAAGGCTGCCAAATGTTTCCGAAAAGTCAGGGGACCTTTTTCTGATATAAATTTGAAGTATTTTTGTAATTTTTGAACCTCAAAAATCTGCTTTTTCCAAATGTGCATTTAGCGATTTTTGCACTTGGAAAATGTTACAAAGTCAATTAAATTCCCTTTTTTAGTAATTTTTAGATATTTTGATTAGGCCAATGGGATAGCTAGTTGAACCATGAGGTTTTCCTCACTTGAGCCTATTTATTCCAAGGGCTTCATTGTAAACAAATGCTGAACTTGAGAAGAGAAGCAATATATGGTCATATGAGCTTTGGAGAAAATACTTGTGTTATGCTCTTGGATTGCCTCTTGAATGTTCTTGGATGGATGATGAAGGATTGTTGATGGATTCCATGACATGGTAGAATGGTATAGTGTTTCTTTCTTTGTTGTTGTATTCTAGTTTTCATTCATGATACATGTTTCTTGCTTGCTATAGATCAGTAGAGATCAAATTTGAGATATGCCCATGGAGGCACCTCAAAATTCCTGAATCTTCATAGCTTTTATGTTTTCTTCTTCCTTAGTTTCACTAAAGAATTCTTAAGCATTCTTTTCGTAACTTAAGGATATTGTTGCTAGTTTTATTTATAAGTTCTATGCATATTGAGTAGGATGTATGGTGTGCCCTACTTACCTATGGATGTCCATAGTTCTGTCCATAAAACTATCTCTTTGACTGATTAGCCTATCATCTTGTTGAACCAAGGAGGCCTAGTCCCGATCTAGCCCTTTGCCTAAAACTATGAAAACTTGTTTGTCAAAGTGCCCAATAACTTAAAGACTGTGTTTAGGCGTTCCGGCATAGTATTTTGAGTTTTTAGTCCATCTTAAGTGTTTTCCCGAGATTCTGATAGCCATTTCCCAAAGTTAGAGGGTCTTATACTTCTATGCATGGCTGGAATGTTTGTTTCGATGTGTTGATTAGTTTATAGTTACATGTTGCATGATTAAGGGTTTTCTTTACCATGTTTATGTTATCTATCGAACCAGTTATGCTTGAAACTCTTTGTTGTTCACAAACTTGATGTCCATTTACTCCATTTTGCCCAAAGATCCTTTCTACCTTGAAATCAAATCGGCCCTTCAACAGCCTTGTATCGTCATCTTATAGCTTTCTTGACCTTTTGACCCCATAGCCCAGTTAATCTACATCTTGTTATCTATTTTATATCTTTGATCAGTTTCATCCCTCACAACTTAAAAACCAAAAATCAAAAACTTACTTCATAACTAGCCTAAAATAAGAATACAAATAAGCAAACACACAGATATCCCTTACACATATAGAGAGAGCCCTCTCTGAGTCCAGGAAGGCTAGGTCCTTGGGCTGCAAAGCTTGGTTTGATGTTACATTGTCATTTTGCTCACCAATCGGCCAAATCACGGGACCCTAACATAATGGCGATCACGGTGGGACTCCGAGTGATAAAAAAAATTAGTTTCCCTAATCTTTAGAGACCTTTAAGAATACTATCTGATTGACTTATCCCACTTCTCACTAACATAGTGACACTCACAGTAGGACCTTCTGAGTTAGTGACAATCTAAGTACACCTTAGTAACTCCTAAAGTCTCAATCAAGCTTAGTAAACTTAGAGATTGTCTGAAGAGTAGAAAATAGCTCCTTCACCATCTTAGCAAAATGATGAGTCAGTTATAGAAAACTTTTCCAAACCTCATAGGCACATAAAACTCAAAAAACCCCAAAAAACTCCCTTAGATTGGTTTTTGTCAGTACTGGTGGTGGACCATACACACATATCTCAAAACAACCAAGTTCCACCTGGCGACTCCACTAACCTCTAGTAGGCCTTACTATTTACCGAACTCTAGGTTACTATCCGATAGACCTATCCCATTGCTCACTGACATAGCGGGAGATGGTGGGACACTGAGTACATGATAGTCTAGCAAACTCTTATAGACTCTTTCGTCCTTTAGATACTTAAACAAGCAAGCAGTCCATAGACCCATTTAGAGTAAACTCTTTTTGTTCTCATCACCCTAGCAAAGTGTTGAAACAAGTCTAGGATACTTTAACAAACCATAGGCTGCACATAAAACTCAGAAAATCCAAAACATTCCCAGATTAGTTACTGGTGGTGGACCATAGCTATCTTCACAAAACAACCCAGTTCCACCTGGCGACTCCACTAGTCCATCCCTTTTATTTTTGACCATCCTTCACCTTAGTAGAACTTTAGAGAGACCACTCATCCAGAACATTCACCAATACCATTCTCTCTAAACTCTAGATCCAAAATCTGGCTTCACGAAGAATCAACACCAGATCCCATCCAGACCTAAACCCCCCTATCATAGTAGATGACCCAGAGAAGATTCTGTGGCAAGCTTCCGAAACTGACCATCTAGCTACTGGTAGATCCATCCGTAAAACAAGATCAGTACCTAAACATCTCAATATCCTACCAGATTCACCTTTTGAATTAGAGTCATCAAAAACTCTTCTCAGAAGCAAATCATATAGTAAGATAAACCTTGACGATCTTGAAAACCTAGACCAATCACACATCCATAGTAGAGAAGCCTCACCTTCCACCCCTCCCGAATTTCAGCTTCTCTATCACTTTGGCTCCCACCATCCCAGATCTGCTCAAAACCAGATCACTAGTCCAAGTTCATCCGCCACACCTATTCAAACTACCTCATCTCATCCCACTAGTCCTCATCTTGTACATCATCCATTAGCTCCCATCATGGCAGCCTGGTATGCACCGTTGGTGTTACCACCACCTTTGGCTCCTCTCCCAAATAAATATCAGGACAAAATCCCACACTTTACTGGAGAAGACACCACCACGCCTCAACAGCATATAAGTAGGATGACTGATGCTTATGAATACCTGGAGGTACAAGACGAGACCGTCAGAATGAGAATATTCGCCCAAAGTCTTGGTGGTGAACCCAAAACATGGTTCAAAAGCTTAACTCCAAACAGCATCCACGATATCCCAGAACTACATCAAGTCTTTAGAAATAGGTGGGAAATCTGAAGAAACCCTATTCAAATCCTGTTAGAATATAACAACCTAAAACGGGAAAATGGGGAAAGTGTCCAGGCTTACTGCACTAGGTTCAACAGTGTATATAACTCCCTCCCACCTCATTTCAAACCCCCACTTGGTTTAGCCTTAGAAAAATTCCCCGAGGGTTTCGATCTGGACATGACATATCATCTGAGAGACAAGGATCCCCCTACCTTAGAGGAAATGCAACAAATAGCCATTAAAGCAGATGCCAACTTAGCAAAAAAAAGGGCTAGGACTAGATCAGAAAGAAAGGTCACATATAAAGACGAGGTCTCCACTTCATCACCTTCCCTAGATCCTAGAATAGATGACTTAGTCAAAACCATGGCCAAAATGTGGGAAAGGATAAATGAAAAGGCTCCTGTTAGGGACAACCAACCAAACCCTCCAAACAGAAACCGGAACCAAAACTTTAGGAGGGAACAGCCCCAAAACAGACCAAGGGAAAATGACCAACAAATTAGGCCACCATTCAATGAAAACTATGTGGAAGAGGATGACAGGGATACATAAACTCTTGATGAACATCATTTAAACCTCATAGGATCTGATAATGAGAGTGAGGTGTACCTCACAGAAGAAGAACAAGCGTTCTTTTCTCCTAATCAAGATGAGACCAACTATGAAGATCTCGATGACCCTGCCATAGATTTTCAAAATGCCATAATAGAAGCTCACAGGCAATATGACCTTAGAAGCAAAAGAAATCAAGATAATTCCAAGAAAGGTAACTCAGATACTGCTAAAATCCCTGATACCATCCTCAAGAAAGCAGTAAGCAGTGACAAAATCAAGGTCGAGAAAAGTGACCAAAACAAAGCTAAAGTTACCCAAACTAGTCCTAACTCAGCTATTCCGAGCACTTCCACAAAAGTTACCGAAGCAACTATGGCGAACAAAATCCCGAAACAAAGCCAACAAACTCAGAACATAGAGAAGGTCATGGCTGAAAAAACTGAAACAAACATATCTAAACTTCAACTGCCTTTCAGCTTTGAAGGCGAAATCGCCAAGATCAATATCACCATGCCTCTTACTGAACTCATTGCCCAAAACTCTTACAAATCCCAAGTACTAAAAGTCCTAAATCTAGGGAATGATGCAAACATTGTTAATCTGGCTGATGACACTCCTGAAGTGTTGTTTGGTCCAAGGATAGAGGGAAAATTCCAAGAAGGAACTACTCTTCCATTTTACATTTTCCTAAACATCCATGACCAAATCCTCCACAATGCCATGCTAGACTCCAGCGCCTCGCATAATCTTATGCCGAAGGTAGTCATGGAAAGACTAGGCCTGGAAATCACAAGACCATACAAAGACTTGTATTCATTTGATTCAAGTAGAGTCAAATGCCTGGGTTTGATCAAAGACCTTTGTTTTAGTCTGGCCCAAATACTTGCGAAACATCTAATCATGGATATAGTAGTGGCAGACATCCCTCCCAAGTACGGGATGCTTCTATCCAGATCCTGGGGAGCCAAACTCCAAGGGAATATTCAACTGGACATGTCATACGCCACCATTCCTGTGTTCGGCCAGACCAGAATACTCTACCGAGAATCACATATGAAATACATGATTAGCAGTCAAGATAGGCCAGATAACATTCCAATGTGTTCCTTGCGTTCCGACCTGAACTCTTTCATTATGCATATTGATGAAAACATGGAGGAAGAGTCAGAAGAAACTGAAATAAACTTTGATCCACCACATCAGTTGTCCCTGGTGCCTTATGATGAACTAGACACTCAAAACTACCATGATCATGAACAGCTGTGTCATGAAGAAAGTAAGTATGTCCCTTCTAAGGTGGGATTAGAGCAAGAAGCGCAAACCCTTATGTACTATCAAGCGAATTACTCTAACTATAGTCAAACACCAGCAGTAACCTGTGGAAATTTTTTCCGGGTAAAGGCTCTAGAAGACTTACACATCATAAACCTGTTCGGAACCTGGGAGCAAGGGAGTTTAATGTTTCTACCATACCTCAAAGATTTACCATGATATGGATCATCCACTGCAAATGAAACTTTGACTATAGCCCCAGCAGCTCAAAATCTAGAAAAAATGCCTGATAAACTTCTTATGAGCAAGAATGATAGCTGCAGTCCCAGCATACCTGAGCTACTGAAATTGGCTCATATTCTGTCTTTTCATGAAGAACTCAGAAATGCTAAAATTATAAATCTCATGCAGAATGCCAATTTCTATAGGAAAAACAAGGGAAAATGCTGTGATACTTTTTCTCCCTCAAAGAATAACTTTGACAAGAGAAAACATAACAATCTGAACCAAACTGTAATAATCAGGGATAAAACAGCTGGTCATAGAGTCTGTTTCGATTTTAGAAATAGTACTACATATCCCTATAACAGAAATTATGTTTTTTCTACCCAAGACCATGATATACCAATTAAAAGTGCTTTTAATCATGTGTTTTCGCAAGATGTTGTTTCAGGTTATGTTCAAAAGACTCCCTTGCAAAGTAGACAGCTTAAAGATTTTTTCCAGTTTGTGGGAGGTAGATCTAATTTCAAAATCAAAATTGCAAAACCACCCAATATCAGAAATCTATTCATGAAGGCCATGTTCCCAGTTTTAAATTTCTGCATTTTTGCATACCTTGATGATGTCATTATCTATTTCAAGAATGACCAAGAGTACATACATTACTTGAGGAAAATATACAGTAAGGAAAGGAGTGGAAATCAGATATTCAAAGAGGTACAGCGGGAAGATACTGGGCTGTTCAGAGATTCTTGCATGAATCCCTGTGTCATGTTAGAGAGAGAAAAATTCCCAAATTTCTCTTTTCAGGAGTTGAGTGGCCCAAGGGTGAGAGGAGATCCTTACGAGGATAAGATGCTTAAATTCCGTCATTTCCAAGATTTCTGAGCTTGAAACACTTTCATTCATTGTACATACCACTACTTGAAATATAGAAAAATAGAAAAGTCAAAACAGTAAAAGAGAGAAAAGTCAAAAACATTAAAACATAGAAAAGAGGGCGAGTGAAGATAGAACAAAGCCCCATGTTCCAAAAAATAGTCTTTCGGAAAGTGAGCAAGTCAAAATTCCGCTACTAGTACTTCAATGTCTTGTTCAGCTATCTAGCCTAATCATAGCTGAGCATGTTTAAATTTATTTGCTGATAAGTTAGTGAGTGAAAAAGATAATCAACATTGTGTAAGATTGACTTATCACAGAGTTTAGATTAGGGAGAGATTCTGGTTCCACATGCCTAAAACAGAACCAAAGAGAGAAGCGAGGGATGAAAAATACATTGTACATCTTAGCCCTGCTTGTCTAGTTTTCCTTGCAAAATAATATTTGTGTGCAACTTGTCTTTTATGCCGCAAATGCATGACAAATCAGACTGTCTAATCCTGATTTGATCATTTTGAATTTCATGTTTTAGATTAGAGAAAAAAATCCTGTCAAACTGCTTAATCTTGACAGTCGATCTAGCATAGGTAGAGTAATGAAGGAGTTCATCAGTTTAATCTGAACTCCCGGCAGATATAAGAGTAGAAATAGATAGGTTCATTTCGCAAAAATAAAAATATACATTGTCAAAAGGCTGCTAGTTCAAATGCGCCAAAGAGAAGAAAAAATGTTAGGAAAGATAGTGGGGTAGGTAGAAGTATTATTGATGTTAACCATGCTGTCACTTTTCAGAGATAACATCAAAGAAGGGTGAATATTTGCGCCAATGGGTAAGGCACTGGTCTTCATAAGCAAAAGATCTGAATTTTGGACACCTCGTGACAAGGAGCTGCCATCCCCAAATGGAACCACTGTTAGTCATCAATATTTTTCACTTGTTAGTGATGACTAGATCCATATCTGAGTTTTCTAGAAGCTGATCTCCATATGTCAATTTTTCATCTAGAAAACCCTCATAAAACTTTTTTCGCCCTCCTTCTTTTCAGTCCGCCCATGTCAAAGTTAAAACTCATTATCACTATCCTATCTAGCTTCAGCCCTACTGGTCTGCCCATCAACTCTAAAAGGCAAATCCAAGTCTATTTCAAAAGCCTCCCCTAAGTTAGGAAGTGGCGCTTTAAGGCATTTTTCCCTTGGCAACCATCAAAAGGCCAAGAAACCTCCATCTGCTACAGACCAATCATGACAGACCTCCCACTCTGCAAATCAAGTTGATCACAGCTCTAAGTCGCGCCACTTACACACCCCTAGGTCTCAGCACTGCATAAACCACAGTCTCAAGCTGATTATTAGGTGTTTTACAGTGTTTTATGGATTCTACAAAGACAAGAAATATAACATCATCTCAGAAGAAATTTCTTGAATCTACATTTAGAAGAACAACTGCTTCTCCATGTAAACATGAGCCTCAGATATATCTACAAGACAAAGAGTTACTCATCAAGACCTTGCAGCTTCCTTTCAGCATGAAATCACAGTAAAGGAAAGACACCACTGTCAAACAGACTGGTAATTTGTCATGGCCAAGAACCTCCTTCATCTACAAGTAGAGGGCACTGGCCAATATTGACTTTAAAGATTGCAAAAGCACAGACCTGCTTTTTACTAAACAGTAAAACAATGACTCTAGGTTTCTGAGTGTAAATGATGATTATAACAGTGCTAAGATCTGAAATGTGCAAGGCAGGAGGAGACAGAATGTGTGGTTTTGTAAAGAGAATCAGTTGAGGTTTCAGTCATCATCAGGGCGCATCAAAAAGGACTCCTTAATCAAAGCTATCATAACAAATATCTCTGCAGGGGTGTTAATATGAATAGTTTTAATCAGTCTTAAACAGGAAAATATTTCAGTGAAAATACCCTTGTGTGTTCTTTTGTTCCTGTTGAAATGTGAAGTACATTCCATGGTTTCTGGATGAACATAAAGAAGAGGTAGGAAAGTAGTACATGCAAGTTACACTCCGCCACAAAGACAAGTATTTTCTCTTCAGATACAGCAGTTGGTATTTTCAGAACTTCATCAGAAGAAAGTGGCCAGAAGGAGCCTCGGTATCTGTGAGCAGAAGAAAGAATGTTTGTTTTTCAAAAAGTGCAAATTTACCTACTCACAGAGATTATCTTTCAAATTACTAATCATAAGTTGACCAAGGAAAATGGTGACATTTCAGTTTCCCCTCAACAAATAACAGTGCAATGAGACAGTAAAGATCTCCTTCACGGGAAACAAAAGAGCAGCTCTCCTTGTTTCACTCTCTAACTCTGATGCATCATCCCCTGTTTTGTCTTCTACCCACAGTCAAAGAAGAAATCTCAAAGACACCTAACACTTGCATCTACAGTCAAGCAAAACCTGTCACCTAATTAGATTTACATTGCAGGCAAGATTATGGCATAATACCCAGAGCAAAAATGTATTTGATCTAGTTTGTCTCTTACAAACAGGTATACAAGCTCATCAAGTACAAAAAGAGCTTTAGCACAGTGTTTCAGGTTCTGGAAATCATCAAAGGCAAAATCCAAATTCCACTGCTCCAAAAGAGACATTTCCTCCTCTAAGTGAGAAACAATCAAAATTTCAAAAGACATCTTTCTCCACAAGTTATGATCTGCGTTTTGAAAACTTTGAAAAACATGAAGAGAAAATCAGCTGGCAAAGAAAATCTGAGCTTTTATTACCAAGAGACATCACCCTTGGAACTATTGTTCATCATGTCCAAAAGAGGGTCATTTGACATACTGTCAGGGTTTGGAAGGTTTGAAACAAATACAGCTTTTTCATTATTCAAAAAGACAGAGATATCATAGATGATATGTTCTAAGCAAGAAAGCATATTGGAAAAGGCGCCCTTCTTAATCAAGAGGCCATGGAAAAATCCAAAGAAGGTTAGCAAATTTGGGCACCTGCAGTGGGAAAGAGGTTGAAGGAGCAATTGGAGACAAAAGCTGTCAAAGCAAGGTGAAAAATAAACCCTATCCTTTCAAATAACAACGCAGTCTTCAGGATCTTTTAACAGTTTTGGAGTGGGGTTTAAATAATAAATATCATCATCAGGGATTAACAAAGTGGAAAAGAATGGTCTATAAGTCAGCAGGGTATTATTCAAAGTTTGAATTTTGGTGTTAAATTGTCACCAAAAAGACAAAATCGACAGGAACCACCTCTCAGACCTATATGCCTAAACGGACAGAGTTCTGACCTTTCAAACCGTATTTGCTTTCTTTAAAAAGGGTTTAAAGCTCTATTAGAATTTTTTAAGGGCATATATACTCTGTTGCCGAAATCATTTCAAAAAGAATGAGCACCTCTCAAATGAAGTCAACATGTTTTCAAAAAGGGTTTAAGACCGTTGAACCTCCTTTTGACTCCCCAAGAAGCGCAAATTCGATCCACTCTTGCCATTTCAGAGATTGAAGACAAGTTCGCAGTTGTTTTTGCTGTCTACAAAGTTTTTATAACAGCGCGACGCGCCTGGAGTATTGTGCGACGCGCTCAGGTGGACTTTTACATTGGCATTCAATTGCCGCGCGACGCGCCTGTACACGGCACCCGACCGACCCGACAGAGCCACCCGACAGCTTTGTGCGCGGCGTTTTCTCATTCAAACGCGTCGTGTTTGTCATTACGAATCCAACCGCCTTAAAAACATTTCCAACCCGCAAACAAAGATCTGCATCGTGATTTTGAGGTATTTTGGCTTGCTCTCCTTCAAAGTTCACATCTTCTAAATATTGTTTGAGGCAGAAAAACAGTGTTTGTTGAAGAAGGCAACATTCAAATTAAAGCAGGGTTTTTTTTTAAGAGCGGTTGTGATTGAAAACTACAGGCCTTTTCTACCACATCATAGAAACAAAACAAGCCCTTTTAACCTCTCTTATAAATAATGACTTTGACAGAGAGTATATGGTTCAAATAAGTGCAAGGAATGAAGGAGTTAAAGCAGAATTGTTGAGTTTGTCTTAGTTTATTATCATCATATATTTGTGGAGCTGCCTATCAGGGTTAAAGGCCAAATCAATAGAGGGCTTGTCCTCATTTAACTTGCTACATCACCATATCTGTAAACTGGTTTTTGCTGTGAAAATATCCATTGGTTGAAGCTGTGCTTGAGTGGTAGATATACTGCTAGAAGTGCCTATAGAGAAAACAGTGTGTTGAACTGCTACAAATTTCTCATACCACAGCATACAAAACTTTTAAACTTTGTCACCATATCTGGAAAACAGCGTTTTTGCTGTGTGGTGATCCGAGGTGTAAAACTGTGGTAAATTGCTGAATGTGTTATTAAAGGCACCTACAGGAAAGAAATTGTGTTGAACTAGGAGCTGTGGGTTTTCACCTTTATTAATCAAAGGACAAGAGATCCTATACCTTCAAAGCATCAAAGGGCAAAGGTCACTCCTATAAACCACAGAAAGGACAGTTTTTCACTGAGTATTCTACTTGACTGTCTTTTTTCTTCAAGCTTATTTTGATAAAGTTGATATTCAGATGAAGTAAAGGTTTTTTCTACAAAGGCAAGGGTTTCACATTGATAAGGTGCCTTAACTATTTGACAAGATAAACTGCTACAGGCTTTGCTAAACTTTTAAAGCATTCTTCAAAAACTCTGTCACCTTGTTCCATAACAGTGAGATTGACTGTGTGCCCACACTGGAGGTTGACTATGTATGTGGTGTGATTTTGTTTGATGGAGTGACATGCCAATAGAGAATAGTGAAGTGTAATAAGAAAAAAGGGTTTTGTCAAAGAGCAGTTTATTGGTTGAAAGCTACAGGGCAAAGTTGCTCCTACTTCTCAGAGAAAAGACAGTTTTCACTGTGTATGTTGCTTGACTGTCTTTTGTTCTTCGAGCTTATTTGATAAGTGGATGTTCATATAGAGTAAAGGTTTTTTCTACAAAAGCAAGGGTTACATTGATAAGGGGCCTTGATTATTTTGAAAAGAGAAAACTCCTACAGCCTCTGCTTAAAACTTTTGGAGCTTTATAAACTCTGTTATCTTTGTTCCAGGACTGTGACATTGACTGTCTGATTACACTAAGGGTTGATTGCATAAGACATAAGTTTGTTGAGTGATTGGCACACTAGGAAGGGCAGGTTTGTAATGATTGGAAAGTCCACTATTTATCCTAGGTACCAAAATGTGTTGTTGACCTCCAAACTTCACAAGCGCAAGGTGATTTCTTGACACCTTACACAGAATTTTCACCCGACAGTTTGTCTCCTTTCCACTGTGTGGTATCCTATTGAAAAGTCTGTTGGCAGAGATACTTTCAAGGTGGAAGGCCACTTTTTAAGGAGCAGGGGTTCTTTATATTGTGAGGGAACAGTGTGCAGTCATCCAAAGACATTGTTCACTATCTAAACAGTAAATTGACACAGTTTGGCTCCAAGAAGGCAGTTTATAGACAGTGAGGCTGTTTGTTTCTTCAAAAGCACATTTAGGTCAAAATGCCTCCTAGGCAGGACAACAAAAGTGGTGCGCATAAAAGATATGAGCCAATCTCTACAGAGGAGGTTAATGCTCATCCATCCATCCTTTTCAACTTCCATGAAGTAGGTTGTCTAGACTTCTACCAGAGGATACAGGAGGTCAAAAGTTTCTAGCCATTGACACACCTATGCGCCCTGAGGTTCCAGAACAAGCATTTCCAGGTAGCGGACCTTGATTTCAAGTTTTCTCCCAGATCAGTGTCCAAAGCCACCAAGATTCCATATCATGGCGAGAAATGGTTCAAACAGACCCATCTTGACTTGCAAGATTACAAGCCTTTCATGAAGCCTGAACATAGAGATACTTTCACTACTATTTTTCCTTTTTCTTATCTTCTTGACAGCTATGCTCCTCTAATGAAAGTCATAATGAAGTATTTTACTTGTGAAGGGAGGTTTACTCAAGTTTATGCCTACCATGTCCGACTATTGATGCATTTCACTAGAACCAGGCAGCTAAATCTCCCTTACTATTTATACAAGAGCATCGAGAAGATGGCATCCACAGTCCAGAAGAAGGCTCCATCTCTGCAAATACCTTCCCTTTTCCATCATTCTCTGATCAAGATTATCATCCTACACTAGCTAGAGAAGAAAGAGGTTCCATGGGATGTATTCATCAGTCACCCAGATTTCTCTACTATTCCTCCTGTCCATATATCTCCCACTCAGCCTATTCATTGCCCTATACCTTTGTCCAGCAGGCCTACTCCTAGAAGGCTCAAAATTACTACAGAACAGTCAGGACAGCAGGAGGAAGGAGAAGGAAGTAGACAGCAAGAAGAGAAAGGTCATGAGAAAGAGGAAAAGGATGAAGAGCAGCAAACTGAAAATGAGGAACAACAGCAGGACAGTGGTGAAGGTCAGCAGTGAACAGAAGATGATGAGCAGCAGGTACAAGAGGAAGAGTCGCAGCTTGATATTGGAGGACAGGAACAGCAGCTTGGGCCAGAATTTGAGCAGCAGGTTGTAACACAAATTGATCAAGGCATTGAAGCAGAACACCAAATTGATGTTGGCGAACAGGGGCAGCAAATTGAACAGCAAGAAGAAGACACACAACAGCCCCAAGGAGAGCAGCAGTTTCAAGAAGATGTCAAGGGCAAAATAGTTGTGTCTCCTCCTCCCAAAAGAACAAACCCCAGCACAGCAAGGAAGAAAGGGCCTAAGGCTGCCACTCCAAAAGTGACAAAAGTTGTCCCTACCAAAAGAAAATCGCCCAAGAGGTCACCCACTAGCATGCCAAGAAGGAAAAGTGCAAGATTGGCCTTCAAAGGGAAAATCAAGGTTGGAGAAAGTGAAAAACATGGAGGTGCATTGGCTGTCATCCCAATCCAAAGTGATGACAGCGATAATGAAGCCCGCATTCTTGAAAACCTCCTAATTCATAGAGAGGGGAAAATTGAGGCATTGGAGAATGATCTTCAACGGGCAAGGAACCTAAACCATTTCTTGGGGATCCAAAATAAACAGATGAATGTTCACACAGCAGTTCATGAGGCACGAGCTATCAAATACAAGAATGAGGCAGCTAAGGCGCAAGCGAGGATAGAAGAACTCATTGGTGATTTTGATGAGAAAGAAGAGGGAGACCAGCCTAGGCGGAAGAGGCCTAGAACCATAGGGCTTAGAAGAGCCCTGGAAAAGCAAAGGGAAGAAGAACAGGCCCATCTCCAAGCCTTTCCCCTCACTGCCCTACTTGAGCAAGAAATTGAAGAAAACAAGGAGGCATGGCTAGAAAGAGCCAATAAATACTTGGAGATGAAACTTGAAAGAGAAAACAGAGACTTGGAGCTGCAAAGGAAGAGGACACATCACTTTCAAAAGTTGAATCAGTTCGCCCGGCGCAAGCTAAAGGCCACCCAAGAGAAATTGAAGAAAGCAAAGGGGAAGCGCCTGGCACGGAAAGAGGAGAAAGGCACATCAGCACTTGAAATTTTGGCCTTAGCTTCAGATCATGTTGCTAGGGACCCTTGAGGGTCATGCGCGCCAATTTTGGGCCCATTTCAACAACTTTTTGTTTTTTGGCATTTTTTGGGTTTTTGGTCGAAAACTCATAAATTCGCCATTTCATTTTGAGGATTTTTCAAGGGAGGAGGATGATACCAGTTGATGCCATAATTTCATGATCAGGTCCTCAGCAATTTTCAGAGCATTTGGAGATCATTCGCCCCCTCAAAATGGCAAAAAATGCTCACTTTTTGCACATTCTGCCCGGCATATCAGCAGTCTGCAATTTTCTGGATTTTTACACACAGGTACAGATTTGGAAGACTTCTAGACATCAGATTGGAGTGATTTCAGTTGCACCAGAAAGTAGACACAGAGAGATTTCCAACGGGCCATCATGAGCCTCGTTTTCGACACCGGGAAGGCTACCAAATGTTTCCGGCAAGTCAGGGGACCTTTTCTGATATAAATTTGAAGTATTTTTGTAATTTTTGAACCTCAAAAATCTGCTTTTTCCAAATGTGCGTTTAGCTATTTTTGCACTTGGAAAATGTTACAAAGTCAATTAAATTCCATTTTTTAGCAATTTTTAGATATTTTGATTAGGCCAATGGGATAGCTAGTTGCACCATGAGGTTTTCCTCACTTGAGCCTATTTATTCCAAGGGCTTCATTGTAAAACGAGGCTGAATTTGAGAAGAGAAGCAATATATGGTCATATGAGCTTTGGAGAAAATACTTGTGCTATGCTTTTGGATTGCCTCTTGAATGTTCTTGGATGGATGATGAAGGATTGTTGATGGATTCCATGACATGGTAGAATGGTATAGTGTTTCTTGCTTTATTGTTGTCTTCTAGTTTTCATTCATGATACATGTTTCTTGCTTGCTATAGATCAGTGGAGAATAAATTTGAGATATGCCCATGGAGGCACCTCAAATTTCCTGAATCTTCATAGATTTTATGTTTTCTTCTTCCTTAGTTGCACTAAAGAATTCTTAACTGTTCTTTCGTAACTTAAGGATATTGTTGCTAGTTTCATTAATAGTTCTATGCATGTTGAGTAGGATGTATGGTGTGCCCTGCTTACCTATGACTGTCCATAGTCCCATCCATGAAACTATCTCTTTGACTGATTAGATTATCATTTTTTTTGAACCAAGGAGGCCTAGTCCCGATCTAGCCCTTTGCCTAAAACTATGCAAATCTTGTTGTTCAAAGTGCCCAATAATTTGAAGTACTGTGTTTAGGCGTTCCGGCATAGTGTTTTGAGTTGTTAGTTCGTCTTATGTGTTTTCCCCAAAGTCTGATAGCCATTTCCCAAAGTTAGAGGGTCTTATACTTCTATGCATGGCTTGAATGTTTGTTTCTATGTGTTGATTAGTTTATAG
Source organism: Pinus albicaulis (assembly GCA_034641835.2). Lineage (NCBI taxonomy): Eukaryota > Viridiplantae > Streptophyta > Pinopsida > Pinales > Pinaceae > Pinus > Pinus albicaulis. Next base: position 1,676 of record JAXQQM020092424.1, on the reverse strand, counting down.
TTACATTTTGCATGATTAAGGGTTTTCTTTACCATGTTTATGTTATCTATTGAACCAATGATGGTTGAAACTCTTCGTTGTTCACAAACTTGATGTCCATTTACTCCATTTTGCCCAAAGATCCTTTCTACCTTGAAATCAAATCGGCCCTTCAACAGCCTTGTATCTTCATCTTATAGCTTTCTTGACCTTTTGACCCCATAGCCCAGTTAATCTACATCTTGTTATCTATTTTATATCTTTGATCAGTTTCATCCCTCACAACTTAAAAACCAAAAATCAAAAACTTACTTCATAACTAGCCTAAAATCAGAATACAAATAATCAAACACACAGATATCCCTTACACATATAGAGAGAGCCCTCTCTGAGTCCAGGAAGGCTAGGTCCTTGGGCTCCAAAGCTTGGCTTGATGTTACATCGTCATTTGGCTCACCAATCGGCCAAATCACGGGACCCTAACAGAACCCGAAGATGATTTATCTGAAAAATCTCCATCCAGATATGTTCAAAAGAATCATCCAGAATCTCAAATTTTGGGAGAAAAGGGATCAGGTGTACAAACAAGAAGGACTCTTGTGGGATCCTCTAGCAATCTAGCATTTCTGTCCACTATTGAACCACACAATGTTAGTCAAGCTAGCAAAGGTGAATGTTGGATTCAAGCCATGAATGAAGAACTTGATCAAATTGAAAAGAATCACACTTGGGAATTAGTACCAAGACCTCATGACAAAAATGTCATTGGAACTAAATGGATATTCAAAAACAAGTTAAATGAGAATGGGGATGTTATAAGAAATAAAGCTAGAATTGTTTGCAAGGGGTATGCTCAACAAGAAGGTACAAACTTTGAAGAAAATTTTGCTCCTGTAGCCAGACTTGAAGCCATAAGAATGTTTATTTCTTTTTCAAGCTTCCAACAAATAAAAGTTTATCAAATGGATGTTAAATCTACTTTTCTCAATGGTGATCTAGAAGAAGAAGTTTATATTGAACAACCAGAAGAATTCATTTTGGGAAATGATGAAAATCTTGTTTGTAGACTTAAAAAGGCTCTATATGGTCTCAAACAAGCTCCAAGGGCATGGTACTATCGTCTTGACAAATATCTTCATCAACAAGGATTTTCAAAGGGGTCTGCTGATAGCAACTTATACACAAAAACTGAAAATGATAAACTATTGATTGTGATTGTATATGTTGATGATATCATTTTTGGAAGTAATGAAGAGTCTATGAGTCAGAAATTTTCTTCTGTTATGCAGCAAGAATTTGAAATGTCTTTACTTGGGGAACTAACATTCTTTCTTGGCTTGCAAGTGCAACAAGCAACATATGGCATATTCTTATCACAAGCAAAATATCTTAAGAAAATCTTGAAGAAGTATGGCATGGAAGATTGCAAACCTGTAAGTACACCAATGATAACCGGATGTAATCTCAGTTCTAATGATGATTCCCCCACGGTGAATCAACCAGAATACAGATCTATGATAGGAATTCTACTTTATCTCATTGGGACAAGACAAGAAAATGCATGCATTTGGGATTGTTGGACGATTCCAAGCTAATCCAAAAGAGTCTCATCTTCAGGATGTGAAAAGAATATTCAAATATCTACAAGGAACTCAAGACTTTGGACTATGGTATCCAAAGAATGTTGTTCTTACTCT